>JANSTU010009042.1:0-16131 GCA_027564075.1 Bolitophila hybrida
TAATTTGCTACTGATTATGACTTTATACATATATTTATATATGTTACTCTTATCAATCAGAATCAAATGTTGTTGTTATATGATAACATTTAATATGTGAGTTTTTTATATTTTATTATATTATTACAATTATATTTTTTTTTGAAATTTGTTTTTTTTTGTGAAAACCGTTATTTCCTGTATGTATCTACATTTAAAATTTCTAAATATTAGATTTAAAAACGTGTAAATCTAAATGTCTGTGTTTATTTCAATTCAGTTATTTAAATTAGAGTAAATAAACTTTTTTAACGGCCCGGCTAAACTGATTTGAATTATTTTAAATAGTTTTTATTAAGCCAGTCTTAATTTGTGATGTTGGCGCATCTGAGAGTTGGAGCACGTGTTTCTATATAAATATATTTACGTTCCGGCATTTCACAAAAACTTTTCGGTCGGGGTATCCCGGAGCAAAAACCGAGATTTAAACATTTTCTTCATAGCTATACCTAATTATAATCAGGATTTTACCGTACTATTTTTATATTTTTTAGGATAGCTATAAAAATAATAATTATAATTTGCCGCATTATCTTTATTGATTTTTCCAGAAAACTCTTTTACAAGGTATCCCATAGTTGTAATTTTTCTATACACTATTTATGTGATTTTTTTTTTTTTTTTTTTTAAAAAATGCTTTTTTGGTAGAAAACTATTTTCAGCTACGTCAATTTAAATTTAAAAGTTTATATTATAGAAGACGGTATTATGAGACTATAGAATTTTTCTAATGGTTATTGGTGTTAACAAAGTAAATATAATAATGGTAAATATTTCATATACATATAAAAAATTAATGCAATTAATTCTGATTCAGTCTTCTTTTTTGGTTTTCTTTAGATACGATTGATTCTTTGGCATGGTTTTACGTGTTTCTTTGGAATGCCTTTCTTTCTTCCTTTTTATCATTTCTTACTATTTAACTTTCTTTTTAAGTAATCTTTGCCTTTTTCAATTCTCTTTAGCTTCCTTTAATTCTTTGTTTTTCTTCTTTAATTTGGTTTTGTTGTTGATATTCAACTGAAGATATGACATAACTTATTTTTGCTGTGTTTCAACACGCTGTAGAGATATAGGTCACAAGTTCTGAACCCATTTTTAATAATGTCGGAATTGATAGAGATATTTATCGCTGTTTTTAGCAATCAGGCGAATTTTTCACTTGTGATGTTGTCATTAGGATTTTGGATTCGCCATTTCATTAGCTCCATGTTCCAAGAAATGTCTAATGGCTTAAAAATAGAAACGTCTACATGTTGTAAGATTCTTGTGGCGTTCTGATAAAGATTTATTTGGAACAAGCTAGACTTAGTTCAAAAGTCATATGGGTGCAACAATCAACCATCCACAAATAGAATCACAGGAAATTAAATGTATCTACCAGTGAAATACTTAAGTTATGAAACCTTCTTCATTCACCCATTATTGCTTTTTCCAATGATCCATTCGTACGACCCTTTTCGGTTGTAATTTTTTTTTTTGGACCTAGCATATACGCTGTCTATAGTTTAGTTTTAAAAATCTTGATAATTTTCTCCGTTTAGATTTTTATTTGTTTTTACAAAGCACAATAATTGGATCTTGATTAGATTGACGACAACAAATAACCATCAAATAACCATAGCCATAGCCGAGTGGGTTAACGCGTTGGCCTCGCTTATGGGAGGTCGCCGGTTCAAACCCCACCGGCAGACCGAAGTGTTTTTCGAATGTAGCACTTTAAATCAGTAGGTTACTCTTGCAATTAATAGCCTATTTCTAAAGAAAAGATTATTAATTTGACACACACACGCACCTTGTATAGAATAATAAGTGTATGATGGCGTTGATGATTCACGATTCCGAATATAAAAAAATAGCAAGTTAGATCTCGGTGCATAGAGATATCTCAAAAAATATGCGCATTTGCCCTGCAAAGTAGTTAGAGTCGCGTCAGGGCAAATTAAGACTCCTAACCATCGGGGATGTGTTGTGAGTGTTTTAACTCTGAATAGATGTTTTTAATTGGAATGGATCTTATAAAAGCTTTTTCGTGAATAATATTGGAAGTTGCCGATTAAAAGGTTGTATACTATTTTATACCGACTATTAAAATATTAAATATCAGAGAGGCTAGATTGTACGTACTCATTAGCAGTTTCATGTTGGAGCATAAACTCTGCATACAAAATATACATTTTTTCATGATATAAAGTTATATAAAAAATATTTTTTTATTGGATCGCATAAATTTCAAACTTTTTTCGTAAAATATTTACATGTACTTATTGTCTTTATGATCAACGGTAATATTGATATTTTTGTGGATGAAAAAAGGCTGAAATGTATTTTATATCCATTAGATTGAAGTAAATGCAGCTATAGTTAGCATAACTTTTTTTTTGGGGAGTTGCGATAACTGGAATGGTATTGCTCTGCAAACTATGTGGTATCCTGTCACCGGCAATCTTACCGAGTGAATTTATTTATACAAAAACTTTACTCTTATTTAAAGATGAAGTAATGAATGTTTTGACAAAAATGCACATTATGGAACGTTTGAGAAAATTTCACACTATTTTTCACACTGATAATTAACCCCTTTTTTGGTTGTTAAAGTTTGTGGTTTTCTACTTATAATTTATATATTAAAAAATAAAATATATTCTAAATCGATTTACAAAAATAATATTATGCAATTGTATCGCAATTACGATCGAACTAGGTACCCTTCGGCAACACTAAAATAGTTCTTATAAATCATTGCGAGTCTGTGAAAATAAGCAGTTATGATGAAAAATGTCCTGTTTGTACATGACGGCATGTAATTGTTCCAAAATCATTTTGGTTCATGTCAAATGTTCCTTTAAAAAAATGCTTCATTCAAAATAGACGGTCTAACGGTGAACGACACGCCGGCCACTGTTGAAGAAGGAAAGATTAGCCGCCGTCTTATCGGACGGCGAGTCGTTTTTACGCCGTCCGTGTGAACGCGATTCAGTTCCATTTTTTGTCCTGCAGTATTTAGTATTTACCTATCACTCAAATTATATTTTGTTAAGTTAGCTTTCGCTCTCAATATATGAGATGGAGCTTTCATTTTAACTGTATAAATCGTGTGTTTCCCGAGCTTGATACTCACAAAAAGCGTCTAAGAATCGTAGTACTATTTCGTACTGATATCTATCAATAATACGATAGCTGACAAAAACAATAACAAATTATTCAAAAATAGCTTATGTCGACTAAAACAAATAAAGAAAACAATTTTAGTACCAAAACCAAAAAAATTAAAATTCTTTGTTACTCAAATTAATTGAATTGAACAAATTCTTCATATACGAGAAATTGAAAGTGAAAAACAAATAAATATTAATAACATCAAAATAAAAATAAAAAAATATAAATATATATAAATATAAATATATAAATATAAATAAAAATTTATATAAACAAATATTTTTTATATGTCGATATTTTTAGTTCTCATAAAGTATATGATGAAATTATTATTTAATTCTACATTATAAAGTTTTTTTAAAATGTTAATTTCATTGTGTTTACCAAAAAATATGTATTTGGATAAATGTAAATCTGACAAATATACAGCTTAATGGCTTACAGGGGTCAATGATTAATATTCAAATGATTCATTATTTATAGTACAAAGTCTCACGAATATTGTGTTAAATTAATTTCAAGTAATTTAGGAAAGAATTGACGGAGATATGATTTTTTAATGTTTATGTTTTATGTTCTCGAAATGTTTTTTTCAAAGTCAGTGTCTATCAGAAATCAGCGATCGATTTCTGCTTTTGCACACACTTTCTACACATATGGTATATGCCGAGGCCCCAATGTTCTTATTTTAAACTTTTTTTTAGATTTTAGAGCTACTTAATGGTTGAATTTAGTGTTAAAAAACGCGTTTTTTGTTTAAAAATTATAAATAAATAAAAAAATTGGGCATGGTTGGGCCTCGCTAAACAGTTATAGTTACTATCTTAAATTTGATATCTTCACAGCACCACATCTCTAGTTTTAAACAAATTTTTACCATTTAATGGGACTTTTCTACTTTTCGTAGGAATTCCTATAGTAATTTTTAGGAACGGTAGAATGCAAATTCTTTAAACTTGAATTCAAATTAATTATTTTATAAAACTCACGATTTTCTTTTCAGATCATGTTATTAAAATTGTACGTGACGACACTAATTGTTGCTTTGGCGCCATTTGCCACTGCCTCATTGGATAATCTGAATGTGCCCTGTCGATTTCTGGACTCGATCAACATAACGAGCGGTATACAAAAAGATAACGGAGACATTCTGTACGATAATGTGCTGTACTCGAAAGAATTCTATGGCCGTTACGACTATGAGTTCGTCAACGAAACGTATCGACGCTCGGTGGAACCACACTTGCGCGGTTGCCTTTGTCACTTGAAGTCCTGCATTCGTTTGTGCTGCCCACGGGGCTCAAATTATAACTCCAACGAGAGCTTCTGCGAACAGAACGAGCGTTTTAACGATATGTTCCTGGATGTGGTCAACATTGACAATATTACAAGTCGAGTGAATTTGTTCGATCAGTTCGGATATACAACGGGAAGACCGTGCTCTGAGATATACGAGAGAGATCCTGAAAGCTATGCAGATGAAATATGGACAATGTATTATGTAAGTGTTTTATTCATAAGATTCTATTAAAATTTGTATTAATTGTGTTATGTTTTTAGAATGCCAGCATCGTATCAAATAATAAAATCATTGACTTGTACTGTCTTCAACAAAGTGTAGATCCAGAGAGCGACGAAATTACAGTAAAGTTGATGACGTGCTTCGAGCCACAGTACAATCTCAAGTATGATTTGTATCCTTATGGTATGTTATAATCCATATTTTATATTAATAGTAATAAACCATTTAATTATCTGCGAAGCCTAATATCTTGTGTATATAAAAATTTATACTATAAAACGTTTATCACGCTCTAATAGTTATACATAATTTAAAGTTAAAGTAGAATTTATATATAAAAATGTATATATAATAATACATTGTGTTAGATTTTACTGTTTTGGATCATAGCCAAGTGTCATTTCGCTTTCATGTAAATATTATAGTTTCACTTTATTAAAAGTGACGACAACATATTACATCATCCGGATAAATTGTTTAAGGTTTAGGTGCTATTAAATTAGTCAAACCACAATTAGTTATCAGATGACATATGTGTATACATATAGTGTATATATAAATATATTTCGACAACACAACATCAGCTTGCGATGCTTAAGACTGTTTCATTTAGAATGACGGACGTTTAGTTTACTAATACAGAAGATTATTTTGTTGTGCTACTATATACAAATACACAAAAATGTATATAATATATGTATATAAATATTTTAGCCAGATTAATAAACGGCTTTACGTCTCGAACATGTTTTTTTGGTGTGAATGTATTACAAATAACTTGAAATGCACATAAATTAATTTGGAAGTACATAATTAACACAATTTAGATTTAGATTAAATGATTTGTATCTATACAAGTACACATATACAGTGCTATTATATTTCTTTAATTAAGGTTAAATAATTAAATAATGTCCGTTGGTAAAGCCATAACTAATGAACAGCTTGACGGATTCGACTATTTTTTTATTGAATTGAATTGGAAATTATGTAAGGATTGTTTGAAAAAAAAATAGTCTACAAAAAAAAATAATCACATAAGATTTGATTGCCAATCGAAAATTTTAAAATCAAAACTTATATGATTTCGTTCAAGTATTCATTGCAAAACATTCCTTCCGTATTTTTTTAAAGAGAATTTTCGTTTGAATAGGATTAGTCAAAAACGTCTTTGTATTTTTTTGGAGGAGCTATGAAATGTTGTTATTATTGTTTCTGGAAGAGGTACCAAAATTACAAAAAATTGTATGTTTAGAAAATGAAGTTATACTGGCTCACATTACATCAACTCACGTACCGCATAAATTAAAGTTTGCAGTTTCATTGATAATATTAATTAAACTTATAACTGTTTATCATATAAGATTTTGTATGTTATTTGGAATTTGAGGCTCTTTAGCTGAATTTTACTTAGAAATTAATGACTTTCGTTGTCCATTTAAAATAATTTAGTATATTTAATGGAAACGGTATTTTAATTTTACATTAAGCGTAAGAGCTCCTAAAATCGACAAAAACACTTTTAAGGGCAGCTCGATAAACTGTTTTTAGTGTGTGACAGCTCATTTTTTTAGGTTATAATGTATAACACATAAATCACATGAAATATGAACATGTGGGCTTTAGAAAACGTCCAAAATAAAGTAAAAAATTTTGGCGTTTTTTTCGACGTTTGTCGCCTCCACATTTCACTTGAAAACTCAGAATTTTTGAAAAAAAAATCATCATCATGATTGTGGTTTTTGTTTTTGGATTTTATTCAAAACCAGCACAGCGATTCTGTCCGACCTACCAACATCGCTATACCCTATATCCACGCTGAGACGTCACGTGTAAGCAGCAAAAATTCTGTCATTTATATTTTTATGCATTAGCGCTATATTATATTTACTTTAACGCATGAAAAATACTTAACGATTCGTTGAAAGTATGTAACTTGCGTGGAAATGCGTTACCATTAGCGAAATTTACTTAACACAACCTAATGTGTAGTAGATAAGGATGGTTCGTACATTTTTAATTTTTTATTTGAAAATAGTTTACTTTATACATTTTATTATGGCTGTCAATTTACTGGGTACTAGTTAATTAAATGTCGGAGTTCTTTAAATTAAAACAACTTTGTGTTTCTATTTAATTATAAGTGCATATAATAAAAAGAGTCATGACATTTTTATTTAAGGTTGAAAGTCTAATAATGTATTTATGAGAACCATTGAAAAATTATGATATCATATTAAATAAAATGGTACCAACATAAAATTATCGCGCTCATAATAAATTATTCCCTGCCAATCCCACCAATTACACAGCAAAACCTTCCTGACCGTCAATCCTGGCTTGACCAACGTCACATCAAAATTTCCAGAACGGAACCGAGCAAACCATTTCTTAGCTATACGCTCGGTTACAGTATCGGGCCCTTAAACTAAGTTTAAACTTTGAACCCCTAAAGCCGCTTTTACGCCTTTATCGAAGAAAAATTGTATATGGAGACTTGTCTCGTTGTTGATGTCCATCTTTGACAAGCGCCCACAATGTACTGCATCATCCAATCATAAAACTGTAAAATAAGATATAATAAGAGATATGATGTTAGATAAAACCGAACGAGCTTATATATAAAAAATTTAAAATTTTAGAAGTTGAACAATTTTATATTTATACTAATCCATAACCAATTTTAATATTTTCTTAATGGCAATATTACATTTACATTTTTAAATATAAATATTAAATTTTATTTTTTTTAAAAACACATAAAATCCTGTCTGATTGAAGGTAACCCTAATATGAGGATCTCAAAGACCGACATATCTGGACCATATATATATAATATAAATAATATATAGGAAGATCTGCCAATAGCTGCGTATAAGCTGTCCATGAACTAAAAATGACAGCATTTCATAATTTAATTGGTGGTTCACACGGTGGTTCAAACCTAAAAAAAAATACAATTTGTATGTACAGGTGTTTTTTGGTACAATATAATGTGTTTTGATGTGTCTTGGGGAGGGAAGTGGGAAAGGGAGATTGTAGAGTGTTAATGTAATGTACGAGTATGTATGTAATAGCATTTACTCAATTACTTAGATGTGGCATTTAGCGGACATACTAGCAATGTTTTAGTGAGTTTGTTTATTGTGTTGCGTTAGTGTTATTTTATAAAAAGATTTTAACGTCTCTTTTTATTTTAAGGGTAGCCTTGATTCTTTATGTTATCAGGTAATTCGTTGTATGTAATGCCGGCTGACTAGTTTATAAAATTATTTGTGTAGTGCTGTCTTGTATTATTCACGTGTATGAGTTTATGTCCAACCAATTTTCTGCTGAAAACATTTGAAGATAAAAATAATTATTATCTGACTATTCAATATAATATGAATAATTTTTAATCCTACTGATAAAATTATGTTAAAGCAAATTATAGATATCTTCTAATTTAATGAATTGTTAAGAGGGAACGCTAAGTGAAATATTCTCTACGACTAAAGCTCGCAAGGCTCGCCAATCATTCAAAAACGCTTTATGATCAAAAGCGTGAATACAAATAAGCTCTATAAAATTTTCATTATCTGTCGTGCTCATTGAGAGATATTCTCTACGAGCTCGAAGATTTATTCGCAAAAGGGCTTCGCAAAACTAAAGGGTCTTCGTTGAAACAACTACAATCTTGCAAAAATAAAAAACAAAAAATGTTTACAATAAATTATTAAAAAGATTTAAGAATTATTATTATTAGATTTAACATTTATGAAATGTATCCTATTTTGCGATGTGAAAGTAAATAACTCCAAACTGCAATTGGCGTCATCATTGTAATACTGCATGCAGAAAACACTTGTTCTCGTTTCATAAAAATGCTGATTCCGTGTACACAGAGTATTCTCGCAAAGTTATTAAAGTAAGCGAGAAAACTCAAATTGATATAAAGATAATTTTGCGTGTTTCATATTAGTTAAATCACGCTGCGTGCTTTATATATTTTAATAATGTGACTTCTCAGTGGAATATATTGGATATATAACACAAAATGCGATATCATGGTTGATCTGGCAATATTGGTTTCTACCAGCTTTATTAGAAAAAATTGACAGTTCACACGATTTGTATATCTACTAAATTCATTGGTACTGTTAATATACAAATTGTCAGTTTACACGATTGGTAGACATTTGATGTACATTTTTCGACAAAAATCGTTCAATATTAGTATCTACCAATCGTCTGTTCGATTTAATTATTTTATCAATGAAATTATTAAATTTTAAAATGTTAATGTTAAAATTGGCCACAGATCGATACACATATGTATATAGATTTTTAATAAATGAACTAATTGCATTATTCTCAAGGGCTTCGCAGCCACTTCAAAGCTGAAAATATATATATGTACATTTATTTATTTTTCATGTTGATATCTATGTATGTAATATGTTTACGCAATCTGCGCAATTGAGGGATATTAGACTCGTTTTCATTAGCCCTTTCTGCGTATTCGATTTCATAATTTCAATAATGAGCACTATATATCATATATGAATACTAAATATACTTATGAAAATATATATTAGGGTTAGTCAAATGCAATAATTTTGGATTTTTCAATGATGTTCATGATGATGATGATGTTTTTTCATTTTATATATTTTTTTAATGGACTAATGGAATAAGCTATGTTGTTAAATAAAATATTTGTAGTTTTTTTCTATATTACTCCATATCAATCCAAAATATTCTAAAATATTGTAGATCAGAAAAAAATTGTGTATATAAATTTACATTTCATCTTTATTTAAAGGAGCTACGAAATCCTTGAAATATTGATAATTCCCATTCCAATGAATCGTACGTAACAGTGATTTATATAATACAACTAATTATGTGTGTTTTCTGATAAAGAAGTTATATTTATAGTGGATAATACAATTTCTAAGAATATTTAAATTTAATCTAAATAAATAATTGTATGCTTCACAAAAAAGAAAAAAATTGCGATTAATTAAAAAAAAAATAGTAGTGTATATTTTATAATGCATTTATTGATATTAGCCACCCTTGCTTTATATATTTATCTTCATATTTTTCTTATTTCTCTCATTGGATCCTGTAATCCCTTGTAGTTTATGCTGTGCTACTCCTATTGGAACTACGGTGCTCTAACACTAACTACACATTCCCGATGGTTTGGAGTCTTACTTTGCCCTGACACGACTCTAACAACCTTTTAGGGCAAATGAGCATATTTTTGAGATATCTCTATGCACCGAGCTCTATTTTGCTATTACAATTATACACTTATTGTTCTATACAGGGTGCGTGTGTATATTTTAATTGATGGCATTAATGTCCCGTTATTCCAAATCAATAACCTATTTCAGAAATAGACTAATTATATTTGCTATTAATAATTTGCCTTATTTAGTGTTATTTTATTATTATATTAATCCTTTTTTTACTATTTTGTGATTTCGAGCATGCATAACTAAATAAGCAAAAAAAAAACTCTGAAAATAGTCGAAATTGTTTGTTGGGTACCCTAATGTAATATACAATAGTATATTTATAGAAATGTTAGAACATACCAAACACGTTCTTTAATTAAACCCAGCAGGTCATCAATCATACAAATTATATAATCTTTATTATATTATATGGGTATATGGTATCCTATTGTTATCGGGTATCAAACTAGCAATCATTTTTTGGTGATAAGCTCATTTATATGTATTACACAATATGTTATAAAAAATTACTTTTTATGCAAATTAGCAAAATGGATTTTATTTAAGACAATAAGTTATAGAATTTTTTGAACTTGGACTTTTTTACAAAATAAGCCACTAAGCAAACAAAATAGACCCATTGAATTCAATATAATCAACATTTATATTTTTAGACATCTCTGGCATGAGTTGGTCCTAGTACCTATTTTTTTAATAATTGCACAACATTTGTATTGCCTTCAAAATATGATATATTTCTAATATTATTGTATTTAACGCATTTATTATTTCGGGGTGCAAGATAATCTATAAATTATTTAAAAAACAATAACAATAGAAGTGTATCCTCCTGTTTCGGCCCCACACTTCGGCGCGTTTATTGCTTGAAGATTCACATGCACACTATTTTATTCTGCATGTGCGATGTGCCGATGTCCCATGCGTGAGAAAGTGAGTGATGAGTATGCGGAGTGGCTCATTTTGCTGCTTTTTTTCGTGTAGGAGAAGACGAGCCGCGTATTACGCGTGCGCATAACATAACAAACCATCATTTGCCATGTTTCATGTCTCATCATTATCTTAATCATTCTTTAATCTAATTTGTGCAAGCCAGTTTTGTCACGAATATGTTAATCATTGAATTCTGCTGATAAGTAGAAAAGTACTTTTCTAATATGTTTGTTCGAATTGAAGATACTTTTACTCAAAATTCTTTTTCATAGTATGAAACGTACTTTAATTGAATGTACTTTTAATCAAGCTTCTTTTTCAAAAGAAGATTTTGACAAAATGTGCTAAAATGTCAACATTAATATTTTTGATTTATTACGCTTTTAATATCAAGAAAGCACATAATTCTTGGTACATTTCTGCAATGAAATCTTTTCATCACACAATTTTCTAATTTCCTTCCTGTCTTGAGCAGTTTGAATCTCTTAAATGATCAATTAGATTTAGTACACAGTTATGAATAGATTTGAAATCGTAAAATAACTCTTACGTACGTATCGTAATTTCATTATCTATAACGCAGGCAATATTATTAAATCAGGTTCATCTAATATTAATCAACAATTTAAGCACATTACGTAGAACTCACGCACTGTTTGTATCCAATTTTCTCGGTGTGTTCAAAATATCTAGACAGACAACAATAAACTTTCACACACCACAGGAGTACAATAAATAATTCAAAAGCAAACGAAGTTTTATTATACATAATTACATAGAACGCGTTTTTGTGTTTATTTATATAACTAGATACGCGCGATCTTGCTCCTATATATTTCCATAACATAATGAAGATTGAAAACATATGTTTGATTTTTTTTATAATTATTCTATCGGTTTCAGGCATGCTGTTGTCGGTGCCATTTCTGGTGGCCACATTCTTGGTGTACGCAATTCTGCCAGAGCTGCGTAATGTACACGGAAAATCGCTAATGTGTTATCTGGCCGGCCTAGCCATTGGATATTCTGTACTGTCTTTCATCCAGCTAAAACGACCCGAGTCGATATTGTGTCATTTAATGGGCTATACAGTCTACTTTGGCTTCTTGAGTGCGTTCTTCTGGCTAAACGTTATCAGTTTTGATTTATGGTGGAATTTCAGGTATAACATTATTTTAACAAACTATAAATTCTACATGAAATGCATTTAAAATGTGTAATGATATTTTATTGGCATCGTTAGAGGAATGAAGGGTATCAGCAGATTTGGTGACAGCAAGAAGTTCTTGATCTATTCCGCTTATGCCTGGGGCTCGGCACTGTCCATGTTGGCATTGTGCTTCATACTGGACCATACCACTTTAATACCGTCAGAGTATCAGCCAGGTTTTGGTGTGGAAAGCTGTTTTCTTAAAAGTATGAGTAATCCATCACTATTTTTTGGAGATAATAAAAATGGTTTAATTTGTAGAGGATCGGTTCATTGAATTGCTGTATTTGTATCTGCCGGTCATCGTGATAATTTGCTTCAACTCTGCATTCTTCTGTATGACAGCACTGAAAATTCGAAAAGTACAAATGGAAATGGCCCGAGTAACGGCAAAAGAAGACAGTCGGCGTCATCAAGCACACCTAGACAACGAAAAAGACAAGTAAGAATAATGCAATGTATATATATAGAAAATAACTTTTAATGGGAAATCCATAGATTTGGCCTATTTTTGAGGCTGTTCTTTGTGATGGGCGTCACGTGGATCATGGAGGCGATCTCATGGGCCATTGATCCAACCAGTTATTTTTTCTACGTGACGGATGCTTGCAATGCAATTCAGGGTGTTATAATTTTTGTATTGTTCGTAATGAAGCCAAAGGTGAAACAATTGATGATCAAAAGGTATGTATAATTGAATATTGTATTCAATTTATAGATTTAATTAGTTATTCACCTGCCACTGACCATGTTACACAGTTTGTGAACACTTATAATAGCATATCGAAGTATTTACTGTTTAGTCATTGATGTAGTTTCAGTTATTACATGCTCTTTGTTCTCTGTAGAGATGTTATATTTAGAACACTCATGAGTTGTCGAAACGCGGATAAACAAGATTAATTATTATCAATTAAACGGAAACGAGCTTGTTTTTCAAGAGATTTTTTTAAATTTAATAAAAATATTGACTTACATTGAGTTTCCTCTCGTTGGAATTGTAATTATCTAATGAATGAACAAATACGAATTCATATATTATAATAAGCTTTTAGCTAAATTGATGATGATCAAATATTCTAATTATACTCCACCATATGCACGCGCCTACATTATGCTTGACATAAAACAGCTGTATTTTTTTATTCAAAACATAAATTCGTATACATACAGTATGTTCATCTAAATCTTATCAACCAACGGAATGTAATACATAAATCGATTCTAAGTGTAGGAATATGGGGTGACAACAAGTGATAGTTTTATATGTGGGCGCGCTTTACTGATTAATGGTGCGATGAGCAATTTTCCAGAAAACCCGTATTTACTTTATATCTCTTATATTTCCATTATGTCTATATTTATTTATAATAGGTATGTACAAATGTTATGTCACCTGTTGTGTTTGTATGCGTATATGTGACGCTGGGTGCGTCCTTATTTAAAAGCTCAAATGTGAGCAATACAAATTACATACCGTGTAATAAAACACACGACAAAAGTCCTTGAATATGTATAATTTACATTAGAACATTGGATGTATAAACGAAATTTATAATTCAACACAATTTTATATAATTTTCCCTTTTTTAATTAAGCTAATAGAAATTTCTCTATTAGAAAAAGTCTAACCAGCATATTATAAACGACCGAATCCCTTTCAAACACAGGATGAAGGAAGTACATATTATGAATACCGTTACATCGGTCGCATAGCCGAAAAGTGTCCTGAATACCGTTCGAAGATTGTAGCTGCAAAGGTAAACGCGCACGCATTTGATGGTGTTTATTGGCAAATGGGAATATTCGGAATATAATATATATAAACCTAACTAACACGATGATAAAATTTGGTATACGGGAACTAACACTGTTGCTAATATTTGTATAAACCCTCTTACACAATCTTTGGAAAAAAGCAGGTGTTTTTCTTTGCACAATGTTTTCTTTCAGCTGCATGTTTTTATTTTTCATGGAGCTCATGGAGATTTGTCAGTTTATTGGTTCATTAAATAATTTTAAAATGTATTTTTCAAGATGGCGCATATGGAATGGCAAGGCTCCACCGATGAGAGGCATCAGCTATTCAGGCACGACCAGGTCATCGAACATGACAATGACCACGGTATCGGCACCAGTCAGTGCTCCCGAGCAGTCGTTAATGAAGGATGTTCGTGATTAGGACAAAATATTTTTTTTTACAATAAATAATAAAAATAAAAACTTAAATTATCCTTAATTCGCTAACTGATGCTAGATTGTATTTACTATAATATATTGCATACTATTATGTTTACATTTTAAATTATGAATAAGAAACTGCATTTACCATAATAATGTGTTATATTTTTATGTTTTAAAGACATAGTTATGTATAATTGTATAAGGATATTCTTTATACTGATTTGCAGGGCATAATTTGTTATCAAATAATATAAGTTCTTCTGAATATTTTTAAATATAGGTTAAATAACTTCAGTTATTATTAAATGTTACCTTATTTGATTTAAAGCTAGCTTGTAGAAGTATTTAATTATATAAATATGTTATTAGAATATTTAAATGGAAATGACACGTAAATGTTATTTATATAAATACCAACCATACCTTATACTTATACTGTCGTATTTTATATCAATATGTTATACTAAATTTGTGTTTCATTAAGAATTAAAATATTTATCGGCAATGACCTATTATTTTATATATATTCTTTAAAACCTAATAATCACCGGATGGTAATTGCCCTTATTCTTGGACTCATTTTCAGTTTTTTATTACATAAAGGGCTGTACATTTCTGTATTATGTGTTGTGTGTGATTGTGTATTAATTAAAAGTTATAAGTGTTAATGTGTACGGGAAAATCCTAAAAAAAACTGCACTGGTATTGGACGACATCCTTCGGCCTCGGGAAGTGTTGTACGTAGCATTTGTGGGCAGTGTAGATATAGAGTGGGTCAATTTTAAATGCCTATGGAGGAAATATGAAACTCCATTCATAGTTTGGGGATATGGCCCAAAAGTTGAAACATAAAAAATAAACACTTTTTTTTGCTAAATTTTGGTCATATAATGCGATTTTTTACCATTTATTTTATTAGCCATAATGTTTAAATTGTTAATTTTATTAGTCATTAAATGCACTTTCCGATTATATTTTTTGCTAAATGGTCAAAATGACCACATAGTCACTCTAATTTATTTTGCAGTAAAATATGTAATCTTACAACTTACAAATAGTAATTCTAATGATCAAATAGCATATTTTGTTAAATTGTTTTCAATATTACTATTATAACTATCCGCCATATTTTCCATGAATTAGAATAAAAATGAAGTCGTTTGTTTTTATTTTTAATATTGTAATGTTAAAAAATAATGTTTCTATGTTTAACGCCATTAAAAAAACAAAACAAAGCAAGTTTTTCTTCCTAGTTTTGTATTCTTCATTAGGGGATTCAAATCTTTTTTTTAAATTATTGAAATAAATATAATTAAATTTAATAATACATAACAATTTTGTTGGCCCTTTGATTTATTTTATACAATACAGAGCTCGTATCGGGCAATACTATACATCATTTGTAAGCTCTTGACATAACCTACAAAACGACGCTGATTACTGCGTTCAAAAGTTATAGATGTGTAAACATGTAATTCACTAACGCCGAAATTCGCGCTTTTTTGAAGTTTTCCTTCGTTATAGGCAAATATGCTAGAAATACGTTCCGTGATATTAATGGTGTTTTGGGGGATGGTACTATATCACATCGAACCGCGAAGGAATGGTTTCGACGATTCAGAGCCGGTGAAAACAAAACCATGGATAAGCCAGCCGGCGGAAGACCTGTGAGGCAGATACCGATCAAATCATGGAAAAGATCGAGTTAGACCGGCATGTGACATCTAGTGACATCGACCAGGAGATGGGAGTTAGTCACCTAACCATTTTAAACCATCTGCAGAAGGCTGGATACAAAAAAAGCTTGATGTTTGGGTGCCGCATGATTTGACGCAAAA
>JANSTU010009053.1:0-16118 GCA_027564075.1 Bolitophila hybrida
ACCTGGTGCTTGCATGTCACACATGCGATTCTGTCTTGTATCACAAGGCTAAGAAATTAGAAATTACCATTTCAAAATATCGTTCAGATCGAGGTTGAGGTTGAGCACACAAAACAGCTGCACGCTATAACCATAAACTGTGTACTATACATCGGTATTTTCCTAGATATATAATTAAATATATATTGCACATCTCTTGTATTTCGGTGGGTATTTTGGGTTTAATTACGAACTCGATGCATATTGCAATCATGCAATTTTTTGTGATTCTTCTTTTAAGATTTCTTGAATATTACCATTAATTCGAAGGGTCATCGTGCGCTGGCAGCAAAACGACTGCCGCCGAATATAGCGTGTCTTCTTAAATTATGTTTATATTCCGTTTAAATGCTTATAATGTATATATTTTATGTATGTATTTAACACATAGGTGTGCGATTTCATTTCTGCGAGGTGTCGGTTTTTATACATCTTCAAATGCAATACACTCTTCGCGTCAGTGTTGTGTGCATTATAGTGCATATGAATATATAGCATATAATACGGGTTTAATTGTATGTTTATGTATATATATATGTGTGTGTGTGTTTCATGTATGTACAACTTATACGGTTAGTTTAAAACGTGATTGTCTATCAGCAGGTTGTTCTCGACGATCTCTAGTATCACATGCTCTTACAAACACAAGCACACAATAAGCATTTGCATTAAGATGGCATGCATGTCTGCTAAGGTATTTTTAGTATAATTAAAAGTTGTATTCAAGACTATTTCGTTTGGCATTCCATTCGTTATTATTTTTAAACGGATTATATAAAATTATTATTTAGATAATTATAATAAAATCCAAAGCTATAAAATGAACTTTACCTTTTTGTGTATGCTGATTAATAAAAAAATTTGCTCAAAAACACATAAACAGTTGTTGTTTTGTTAGGATTTGTGTGAAAATTAAAGTAGAGATAAATGCCATCAAAGTTCATGGATGAACAGCTAAAATTAATTAAATTTAGAAATAATCATTTCAGGAGAGTAATTAAAATATACCAGTTTGATACGAGTCGTCCATTTCGATTAAGTAACTGTTGATTTAGAGTTTTTTACACTTGTTTTTTGTATTTGTTTTTGAATGCCCTGGACATAATTAAATTATTTTATTGATCGGGAACACAAAAATAGAACTGTTTTTGATCGAGAACAAGTTTTCAAATCATATATGATCCTAATTTTAAGTTTAACGAATCTCAGACAAATATTAGAAGCACTATAAAGTTGTTTTTATATCTTAATTTAAAGCACCGTTGTCATATGTACCTAAATGTTTTTCAAAACTATGCCCAATTATATTATTTAAATATCAACTGCACTATTATTCACATATCTATAGTAGTTATAAATGTAATTCCGGTGATAATAATTTATATATATTTTAATATTTTTTAGACCTTGAACACGTACATTTACTATTAATTCAGTGGCACGTCCCGTCTATAAATCAAGCATTAATCGAGCATTATAACAGTACTAGAATCCAAATGCCTCCCAGAAATTCTTTCGGTCCATTTACTTCTGCCGAAAAGTTTCTCTCCGCGTATAACTCGAATTAAAGAAATCCACAACGAAGACATACATAAAAGCACAAACACACACAAACAGTGAAATAATAAAATAACAATCATTCGGTGTATATAATTACGAGCTTCTTTATATACATATACGACGCTGCGGCAAACAGTTACAAGTCTCGATAAAGCCGTCTTCAAAACGGCATGAGGCTATCAACAATATGCCCATAATGCATATAATTATTGCGTATACAATTATTGACCTTGATCCGGTAAGAAGCGGCGCACGGCGTGCCGCATGCTCGTTAATTTACATAAATTTGTTTTGGATTGACGAAATTGAGAGCATTCACTGGTTTTTAGTGTGCGGTTTTCGCAAATACAAAAAAATGTTACTTTCGCGCGATGGTTCCACATTTCCGACGAAGAAACATAAATTCGCTTTCGATTACATATAATAAACTCAGTACATGGTCGCAGCCACCACAAAATGAGCACACATAAAAATGAATCTAAATTGTATGCACATATTCTAACATATTTCCATAAGGCGTCCTTTTACTAAATATGCACTCACCGCATTATATACACTCAAAAGCCATGACTAAATAAAATGCACAAAATTTATAAATAAACCTTGAGTCGCGTGCGATCGTCTTTAAGTGTATGTATTTTGAGTCAATTCGACGCGACGTGAGAGTACTTCGCACGCGTTTATATACTTTATGGTGAATCTGAATAATCTTAAACACACACACATACACATATGAGCACACTTTCAATGATTATTTCAAGTAATGCCGTTAATCACATCTCTAGGTCAATGGTACGTTAGTTTATTCACACAAATAAATATATACATAGCTTTACCGTGTTATGTTGTGTGATTTGACAAAAATGATAGTGTTTGCGCGTTTTTTTGTTGATGGGAAAACCACGGATTTTGCTATTTATGTGTGTGAACATTCATGAACAGATTTATGAAGGAATTACGAATGTTTTTGTGTTCGCTGACAAAAAAGAGGTGTTACATTAGATGGGTGGTTGCGAAATGTTTATATATAGAGATCGTGTCGAGAAGATAAAGCTTTACTTAATTGAAAAAGCAGTGACCGAATAAAACCGATTATATGGTTTGTGGTATATGTTAAGAGGTAGACTTTTTTATATGTTGGACAAGTCCGAAGGTGCTTCCGAATTGTTTGACAGAGGTAATTTTATATTATTTCGTTTTCTTGGAAACACAAGTATACTTAGATACAAATCAAAAACATTTTTTTTTTATTATAGATTTGTCTACACTCATTAAATCTTTTGTCGTAACAAACAATGTCTCTTGTTTGGACGCAAATTTCTCGGTTTTATTTATATGGAAGCAGAAGACACCACACAAGGTTGTTTTTCCTTTTAAGAAACATTTTTGAAAATTCGAGTTGTTTTTCTAAAGCTACGAGTATATTCAAAAATCTTGTGATGCCATTACCAACGATTGTTTTAGTAAGAAATATGAATAGGTGTTGGTCATTGCGTACCATTATTGTACATTGTTCCCGAACAAATCCATCACGCATAGCAAGTCTATCACGCTTTCTCTGCATGGTCTAGCAAGTATCCTCAGACCAAGTTGAAAACAGCGAGCAAAGTAAACTTCACTAGAGTGCTACAATTTGGGATTGGAAATAGATAGGCAATAATTTTAAAAATGCATTCATATGCTTGTTGACGCGCTTAGCCAGTGTAAATATAGTAGATTTCATTCATTCATTTTTTTCGTATCTCTATTTTCCATGCAGTTTCATTATAGAGTTTACAAAAAAGCTTTGTCGCAAAAATTAGAAACAGAATCTGAATCTGTCGAATTTAAAATAATAATCATGTGAAATTTAGAAAAAAAAGTACATGACAAAATTAAAAATATGTTATACACAATTTGGTTGTTTTTCACGAATGCGATTCTGATCCATTAATAAACAAACATTTTTTTTTTTAAATTTGAATCAATTTTATTTCATGAAAATATGTTTTCGTTTTTACTTGCTTTTTGCAGAGATACTTGTAATACTTCTGTCAGATTCGCTTGTATATGTTGTTTGCTGGTAAATGTCCGTTTTTGCAACTCAGCTAGGATCTTATCGATCAAAGTGAGATGATCTCTTAAGCCATCAACCATTCTCCCTGACTTGATAAAACAAACCAGAGATTTTTCAGGTTTATCTTTACCTTTTATTTGGTGACATGAATTTGAATAAGTAGTACATTTATATACCGTATTCTCAATCAACTGTCTATAAAACGCTATTATTTGATTAACAGTGATTTTTTTAGTGTTGGCTTAATACAGTTACGAGCTTCAGTATTATTCTACAGTATTATTCTACATAACAAGCATCCACATCCAGAACATGGAAAATAATTATGTCAAAAATCCAAATCAAAATTTCCAATCAATCTAAAAACTTTTATTGAAAATAAATGTTATCGATATATTATACAATTAATTAGGTACATAATTTCAAATATTTAATGATTCAAAATTCAATATGTTTCGTGCTCACAATCAAAAACTTTATAACAATTGGTTGGTCTCACATTCTAATCGATAATATAGATCCGGCTTAAGAAATACAATACACATATTTTCCGTTTACTAGCCAAATCGTAAATATTATAATAAAAGAGCTTAAGGTATTATGTATATTTAATATCTCTTCCAATTACACTGAGCTACAGGCAAACACGGACAAACAAATGCTTAGAACGTTCCTTAGAACATGGCGTATTGTATAATAAGCTTTAAAGCGCGTGCTTATAGTAGTCGACCTTCGAGACACGATTGCTACTCTCGATACAAAAAAACTCACTCACACATAAGCGGTGATCTATATTTAGTACAATTTACACTTTCATGACTATGGGTGTGGTAGTATTTTATTTTACTGTTTTTCCATGGTTATTTTCCGAGCGCGAGAACATATAGAAACATTGATATATTTTGCCAGCATAAAGAATATAAATATATTTAATACAGCAAATAATGTAATAATGTAATAGTTATTGATTTATTTGATTCTGTTGGTCTGCGTAAAGTATAATCTATAATGTTAAAGTTTTTCGAAAGTATAAATTAATTAATTAGCTTGAATAATATAATAATAATCGATCGTTAATCTATCCGCACACAGATAATATCATAAAACCGTGAAAACCTATAATTCTTTTCCTGTTAATATTGCATATGCAATTATACCACAAAATGTGCATATATTGGCATGTATCGAAAAATAAAGCGAACGCAGTTCTCAATGTCATGATTGGAATTCAATCGAAATCGTATATACATTTTTCATCGCGGTGTTCAATCACGATAATTTGAATTTATTCGCTTCAATAAAAGAGGTAACCTCTAGGTACAGAAAACACACAAAAACACCTATAGCCTCACAGCTGCGCAAATAATGCATATAATATATAAAAATGGCTTGTTCAAAGCGCATTGGCACAGTCCGAAATCAGGTCATTGTTTCGAAACTCATTTAAGTACATAAATACATAACGACGTAAGATTGTGAACACACTCTTGCCACTAAACTATGTATATAATTATAATGTTATTTAGAGTTAGTATTGTTTTTGTGTATAGTCAGATTGACAGTGAGCAAATAAACACGTTTAAGGTTTTTTTGTGGTTGTATTTTTAATTTTTTTTTTAGATTTACATGAACGTAACAGACATACACCAAATGATGTTAGAACATGTTAATTACTTGAATTTTATCGCTATTCTTATCTTAAATATATTATAAATAAGTGGTTATAAGAAAAAGCTGGCTACGGTGGAATTTGAAGTGTAAATACAGATTATAAACAATCACCTGTAAATATGTGCTTTTTTCGAGGAAGTAGCCTGGGGGTACATTCTTGTCTATACAAACAAGCAGTTTTTTTATGGTTACAGCATTATAAATGGTTTGAATCAAGGCCATCTATTCAAATTTAATATACAGTTTGATAAAAATATAACACTGTTATTAATATATTCATCGCGAAGACATATTGCCCAGAACTGCATATTTAATCGGCAATAAATCGTGACACTGGAATTTCTTAAGTATTGTACAACAGGGTACATTTGTGATTTGCTCGCGCGAATAAGCTGGGTTGTCTTCGCGAATTAACTTTCAAGCTCCCCGCAAAATTGTCGAAACTGTGCACATTTCTACTGTATGTCATAAATATTGAACGAATGCGTGAACCGCACATTTCTTTAACGTATATAATTTATATGTGTCACAATTTAATAATATGCGGTTTTGTATCAGTATATTATGCGATCCGTCACGAAGAAGCGAACCAGATGATTTGCGGTCAAGATGAGCGTGCACACGAAAAGTATAAGTAAGACGATCTCGAGTACAGAGCTCGCATTATAAATTGTTATTTGCGGTTGGTAAATTGCACACAACATTGGATTATTAATGTGGTCTGAAGAGGATTATACGACAGGGCTGGATATGTGAAACGACTTCATTTACACGAAATTGCTTTTATGATTTGCGAGCTGACCGAACAATGGTCGTACATTAATTACAGAGAGGATTGGTGTATACATTTTTTTTTCTCTTTTAATCATATTTTTTGTAGCAATTGTCGGTCTTTTTGTGCGAAAAAAAATACACACACAAAAAACGAACACACGTTTAGCAAAGATTATGCGTTTGCAATGAAGTGCGCCAAGCAAATTCACTCTCTTTTCAATTAATCATAACTCTTAGGCGTAATTGTGCACCGAGCTATGGTTTGGCTATTAAATTTCTACAACATTATACTCATGAACATACACATAAGTACATTATTATGTATATATAAACATTTATGTTCATGTTTATGAGAGAGAACACACATATACATTCTATGCATATAGTGTATTCCTTACCGCGTGTGTAAATAAATAACCGCATTTAAACTCACTTTTACTGCGCTGCTGCATCGTCGTAACGTTGGTGCAGAAAAATAGCCGAAGAAAATGAAAACGAGCTTAGAAAAGTAACCATTCATATTACAGAGCTTAAATGGTTGCTTTGCAGGGTTCATAAAATATAATATCCTAAAACAGCTGATTGTTATTTTTAAATTCAATATTATACAAATTTTAGTTTTAGTATTTTGTACAACCCTGCTCGAACATCTGCTAATGTGCAGCATCCGTTTAATCAACGTGATCGCACAACTATAAAATAAACTTTCTTAATCGCAATTCAATTAAGCCGTTTGCTTAATGTTCACATTTATCGATAAATTTAAATAAATGATTTAAATACCAAAAAAATACTATATTAATGCTACATGCGCACATTTGCAATTATACACATCAAGGCATCATGTAATCGAGATGTTTTTACGAATAAATCATCATAGACGCAATACCAGCGATGCTACAGAGAGAAAAATGTATAAGCACTGGTCGGTTCGTCGCCAATTTAAGTCTTTCGTTTGAAGGAGACACGAGGCGTGCATTTGGCTAACAATCTGTGTATTCGCTTTGCAGTTGAGTGCGATTTTCGTTTTAGAAATACAGCCTCGATGACAAAAGTCGAGCGTTTACACACACACACACACACACACATAAACTGTAAGTGGACGTATTTAAAACGATTTGACATTGGTGTACATTTTAAGTATACCGGAGCGGTATATACATCAGAACATAGTTATGCGAAAATTATTTGAATTGTGTATATTGCACACTCAGCACACGTCTGCGTTGCACTCGCGAGGTGCGGTCTAGATTTATAACAGCATTCTCAAGTAAACGAAGGAAACAAGCACGGCTTCGGTGTTCGATTGAAATAAGTATGTAGGCTACAGTTCCTTCTGGTTTTTAATCTGTGGGAATATTTAGTGTTTGTAGAAAAAGCGGGTGCGGTAAGAACGAAGTGTTTTCCATAAACGCATCTCACAACGGAGGTCACATTTTGAATTACATACACACTCTTAATTGAATACCTGTTTCGATGACGATTTACAGTACTCAGCTATGTCTAAGATAATATATAATATAACAAGTGTTAAACACACAAAGCTTATTTCTATAGAATCATCAAATATATATTTATAAAAATTTCAAGGCCTCTACACGCTGCCGTCTTAGATTCTGTATATTATTGAAAAGATCATGCAAATTTAATGACATGTTATGATGACGCGTGAACACGATAAAAAACTATTTTCCATAATTTAGTGTGTATATTATGTTCACGGTAAAGATTCAAATCATTGTCACAAGCGACACCATGTATATATGAAACAGACGTATCCCCGAACCGTGCGTATCTAATTAGCAAAACAAATACCATATATACTTAAATGATAAATATTTCTGCAAACAAGCAGACAGCACGCTTATGCACATATAACTCGTTACTTTTTTTAGATTTATGCACTTGGCTATGCCTGAAAATGCATCGTCGAAGTCACAAACGTTTCGTTTTCAACATCATCGAACGCAGACACCGTACCAGCACACATAAATACCATTATAGTTCGATTTACCTGTTTTCGATGTTACGCGCACATATGATCTGCACAACATGGCTGTTGTATAGCATTGAAATTGCAAACATTGTGCGCTAAGAAACTGCAATGTGTAATGCTGATGTTGTGTGCATGCCGGTTATCTCGCACATTACCAGTTCTGTGTACGCTCGCACACACGCGTGAATTGAGGTTACTGTGGTGGATCTTGTTTTGGTTTACGAATTTTCTATAACGCTTACATATAATTCAAGCGCATATGTCTGTCGCTAAGTATATTTGCTGTGTGCATCATCAACATATAACAATAATGTCATTGTACACTATATTTATAATAATTTATTTATTCAAGAAATCTGACGATTTATTTAAAATGTGCAATCTATACTCTGCAGAGAATCGCACAGTCCTAGATGTTGATCGCTAAGCCATCAAGCACGCACACGACTTATTTTTTTGTTGATTTGGTATAAGTATGTTCGATGAAATGTATTTTGAAAAAGGCGACGGGTTTTGTAAGATTTGCGACTTTTCATTATGTGCTCAAACATACGCACGACTTCGGTTCTCTTTGGTTCTCACACCGATTGTGATGAGTGGAACACTCTCACGATGTGTTGGGTCATGTGTTGATTGTATTATTTTGTATAATGAAAATTATTCATTATTTAAATTTTTAAATAAATTTTACATTCAAAATAATTATAATACTTGATTAAATGTTGAAAAACTTCAACCTTTTGTTTTTTTTCACTGATGATTAAGTTTTTTTTCACTGGATAATAGTAGATGAGGCAAAATGAATTATAATTTATCAATAAATTAAAATCAAATACAAATTATCTTGAAACTGGAAATACTGGAAATTTACAAAAAACTTAAATTCTCTCTATATCTAATATATTTATTTTTTATCTGATCAACAGATATTATTATATAAAAATATAAATAAATCAAAAACAACTTTTAATTTTTTTTTAATCATTTTATAAAAACTTAAATGGTTGTCTGAGCATAAAACAAGCAATATATAAGAAAATAAAAAATGTAATATTTGTATATATTTGTTTTAGTACTATCTTTTTTATTGGCAATCGAACAATGTATTTATTTTGTTATAATTCAAGTTGTAAGTATTTTGTTTATTATTTCAATATTTTTTCTGTAAGTGGAATTCTGTGCATATTGGCGAGGTAGTTCTTTGGCTTTTGTGTTTCATTGCTCATATATTATTGCCACTGTGAGAAGGTGCTCGGTATGTCTTTTGTAAGCTTGGAGCCACAAGTCATCTTTTATGATACGATAGATGGATGAGTTATTAGCGATCAATCTGTTTCATCATGTTTCTGATAGTTTGTCATGATCTCACAATGCGGAAATTTGGAATGCCAAATTTTGAACAGTCGATGATTCCAATAAATATTCCAACAATTTCACTATAGCTTGCCACTTTTCGTTTTTATGACAATTATGACATATTGCAACCCTAGGATGTTCAGGTATTTTTTGGAGCTAACTTAAAGTTTCATATTTATTTATTTTAAATATATTTAACCTCTTAACGTCATTATACCTATATATACTTAAACTTTATGTTATTACATCATAACATTTTTCTGAATAAATAATTAAATAGACTAGCCCCAATGTAATAAATACTTTCAACCTGTTTATTTTAATCTTATGTATAATAATAAAAGTAATAACTAACAACACCTGCAGTACAAATGAAGCACGGTAAACTCATTAAAATTCACACCGCCACAAATAGATAAACTCGCCAAGTTGAACTCCACGGGTGACGAAGTGCATCCATCAAAATCGCACGCTTTGCACACTGAATTTTTGCACTCATTATCTCTGTGAATATTTATGATACATGTCTTGCACAATACTTTTACTTGCATTCAAAATATTACCTGTTGTATGTAAGAGACATACAGTATATTAGTGCTTAGTAAAAAAAAGTGCAGCTGCATCGGTCGAGTGTGTAGCAAAAGAAATACACACACACAAACATATTGTAACACTTCAATGGAAAGTAAAATTTCATATTTTCACTTTTCACGCAAACACACAAAAATGGTGTTCGCGTTAAGCGCACGCGAGCGTTCGTCTAGAAAGATAAGCACATGCGATATACCAAGTAAGTTAGTAACATATATAAGTAAGTGGTCTGTTGAACAGGTAAACGCTCGCACAGTATTTGGTAGATGAATAACTTATTATATAGCGGTCAATAGAACTTGGATGAGTGTGTTTTTGAAAACAGGTGCACCCGACAAGTTTGCTTATCTCGACAATTCTTATATATGCATACTGCGTTCACAATCATCTTAAAGGGCGTGTGTTCTTTCAAAATAAAAACGTGACAAAAGCTTCTGCCTTTGTTGCCATTTCAGAATATCAACCGTCTTTTTGTTTAGTATATTTTTGTTTTTAATGAATTAATTTGTATTTTATAGGAGATTGTCTTGACTTGCATTCACTTTTCCGCTTTATGGAAAATTGCCAAGCAAACTATATGTTATTATATCCGAACGAAGGTTGTGGCACAGCGTCGAGGAGAGTAGGTTGAACTCTACAGCAATTTGTGTGGAAAGATATCGTATATAACATGCAAATTACCCGATTGTTTTAATTAGTTTGGTTTTGCAATGTTTTGGATTCAATCGGTGGGAAATTTACATGCAGTTTTTTGTTTTTTTTTTTTTATACATATAATGCGATTGTGGTATTTCTGTTAAGACGAATCTACATTGTAGTGGTGATCAAAGACTATTCTGCTTAATTAATAATCAAAATTCGCCATAGCAATAAACACAATTAGCGAAAAAAAAACCTAGCCGCAACTTTTAATAACGGGCTAATGCATATAAACATTCAATGTCATATCAACACAGTGTTTGATTATTAATTGTATCAATTTAAAAAATATTTAAATGAGACCTGTCTAAATTAATATGCGCTCGAATATTCAATTCATCCGCATAGTTCATGATCACCTCAACACAAATTTCTGAGCATATCCAAGGTTATGGCTCACAAATCATGTTTGTGTCTACGTCTCTAATGACACCGCACCTAATGGACATATCAATCGAATTTAATCGACAATATCGTTCATATAATTGTTCATTCAGATATACGAATTCCGGTTTGGCGACTTCAATTGTTCTGTATTATATGTGGTTTTTTGCGTGTCGCATTATTACGTATAAAGTACGTGCACTTATAATGCAAAAGCCGGTTTCCTTTCCATTTTTTATGGCATCATTACAGAAGCTTCATACTCACAAGCATATGGGATAAGTGCATACTTCCTCCCTCCTTATTGGCAACGGTATTGCCGCATTAAATTTATTCTAAATGCCAAGGTTGTTTGGTATTCATATTTGCTTTATACAATTGATTAAAAATGAGAAGCACAATTTATATCAGTGTATATTATAATGTATGCTAATATATTGTGTGTGGTTCAACAAAGAGATCTGTAACAGTTATTATTGTGTTTAATGCACCGGTTAATTAAAAAGGCGGTTCTGATTACATGAAATATTTATACATCCATCATAAAAAAATCAATACATCAATCAGTCACAGTGACAATTTATGCACAACATTTTGTGGTAATCAGCAGAACTATTTTTTTCTTAGTCTGGGTGCGGGATTCTCAAGTTTGAAAAGTCATCCAAAGCATATAAAAGTTAACCTGGCGGTTGTTCTGCAATTTTGCATTTTTTACTCCGTGTGGGTAATTCAAAATATCAGTTTGAATATTTGTGTGCAAAAATCGTTTTTAATTGTCGTTAATAAGCGTGCTGGTCATTTTTCTTCCGTACTCAGTTTAACACCGATAAAGTAGCCGCATCGGCACTGTGAGCAGGCAACCATCACATAAAGATTTTATATAATTATTACTGATGATGACGATCTTTTTTTTAAAGACATACGCTTTAGAGATTGGTCCATTGTACTTAAACATAATTATATACTTTTAATTGGATTCATAATAATTGATCACAATAATTGCGAATTGTTCATTTATTGCCATATCAAAATGAATTGCTTTAGTTCCCACACTCGACAGTTTGAACAAAATAATCTCATTATAAAATTTTTAATTATCATATGTTCAAAATTGCATCACGACAACTTTTTCGAGCCTTTTATATAAAAGAGCACAAAAACGAGTAGTCGCAAAACTGATCTTTGGCAAAGATCAAGAGCTTTTACTTTCGCTAATCCTTGCACACTATGTCCATATTCGAACCAAAACGGGATCTCAAACAAGCTCTCACGAAAGAAGATCACACAGCTCACCAACAAAAAAAAATACAAAAAATCGATTACATTCGATGTGTGCGCTCACGTGCATATTCGCATTACACGCAGACTTAAAGGTTACTGGATCTTGCGCATCGTGAGCGCATAAAACAACACTATAATATAGTATATCATATTTAAATGGTTACTTGCGTGCGCTCATGTTAATTGCGCTTGTCATGCCGACTGAATTTTTCTTTTTCATCCGAAACGTTTTGTTTTGACGCGGTTATTCATAAGTTATCTGCATACTGTGTACGCATTTTATGAATACATCAAAAGAACTGATTATTGATTGATTGACAGCGACGATGCTGCTGGTGTTAATGTTTCTTCTCAGGCATCCGATTTGTGTTTTCGTGTTTAAGATTTTTTTGTGAGAGTACGACCAACAACATATTATTACAATTTAACGAGGTGTTTAAATTGCATTATGTGCGCGTGAGAATTGCATTTTAATTTCACACGTAACGCGTTGATATACTATACTTAAAAGTGGAACAATAGCATCCGAAACTGTACTCAATTATGCCGAAAACTGGTTGTCTGAGAGTTATGTCATAACAACAAACTTTCGTATAGTCGATAAATTACGGTTAGTGTGAACTTATTATTTATGTTTTAACAAACCGGCCCCACCGTACATGATCCTAATTTTATATTATTAGAATATTCTTAATGGAAAACAATGATTTCCCCTATAAAGGTAATCATGTCAAAGCTCAACAAAGATCGTATAAAAATGATGTTTACAGGTTTATCGTATTAAAATCGAAAATATATTTAAAAAAAAAACAAATTATTCGTCCTTGCGTGGAATTAATAACAAGCTGATTATAAAAAAAACTCGTTCAAGTCTTTGGATTTCGCTAATAAATTTGAATAACTTAGTGTCGTTACTTGATATACTATATGCTAATATAAATATAAATATATTTAACGTATTATCTTTGCAATTGTTTTATTCAATTATATGCTGCCTGTATGCGACCTCGATTTGTATATATGTGTATACTAAACTTTATTACCCGACAAAACTTTAATATTCATTGGAATGTATTCATCTGTTCCGGACTGTCCGAAAATACTACACAATTAAATGTAAATGTTTTGAGTTTGCTGTCTGGACATACGAATGGAAAGTTGTTCACCCTGCACTGCATGTCCGTCTTATACCACACAGACCATGTGCATATAGCATTCGTTGCAATCGAGTGCTCGGTATAGATCTGCATTTAAAGCAGACCGCTTTCGATTTCCGAGTTTATTAAATTATCTTAATGTCAAGAGAGTTTAGTTTAACGTATTATAGCCAAAATTAAATGAAATGTGTAATTATGTCTGAGGCCGATTTATTATATTTTATTAGATATTATTAGATATTATAAGGTCTGTAGATAGTATTATCTGCATATTATATTATCTGCAGCGGCTGGAGATAAAGATCAAAAGATGGAAAGTTAACACGAATACAACACTCAGGTTTTTTTACTAAGATTGACTGATGTAATTGATATATTGAAAAATACACTCTTAGGAGCGCTGTTTATAATTGTATGTCTGAAGGACATAATTCCAATATATACACATATATATATATGTATATATATATAGAAAAAATGGTTTTATAAAAAAAAAATTTGCAGATTAAAGTAAATAAATATATAATATTGACATTAGCCGCACCTTTATTTATTTTTATCAGCAACATTTTATTTTTTATTAAATTTAATAAATATTTTTATTGTTTCTATCACATTTTTATTATTTTTTCAGCAAGACTTTTAGCAACACCCATAATTTAGAGCCAAAATAATAATGATAAATTTATGCGGCTAACGAGAATTTCATCAATGATTACAGATCTCCAATTATACAAAAAACCGTCTGAGCTCACACGCACATATACCTGCTCATTAAAACAAAAGACATGAGCACACGAAGAGCCCACTTGCGGTGTGAATATATTTTTCGGTAATAATAATATAATATGCGTGTTATTGTAATTTGCATCGCCTAATAACATAATGTCTTAATGTCTTAATAATTGTGTTCTCGGTAAAATGTGAATTGCGCTTTTGACGACCACCGCACATCGTTTAATCATTATATTGCGTATTTACGCATATATGTTATATATATTGAGCTCTCATATTAAAAAAGGAGCGTGAAAAATTGTTAATTGTAATAAATGCGCTGTACATATTTATATGTTTATAAATATATACACATATTGTAATACCTTTTGCAGGTTATGCAAGGTACATAAAGAATGTTGCAATGTCGGTTCGCGTAGTCGAGTGTGAGTGAAATTGCGAGCATATTTGTATGGATTAAATTATTGTATTGGAGTGTTTTGTTTATTTCTAATATACCAATAGGCGGAGCATAATGCGTGTTATTCAGTGGAGTATACATGTGAGTAAGTTTTATTGTTGCAATCAACAGCATAAATATGCCAATTTGTTATGAAAACAAACGTAAACCAAACAAACACAAATACAAATGCACACTAGTCATTCGAACACAGAAAAACTAGTTTAAATGCATCTGTGTGTATAGTTTATATTGTGCGAAAAATTGTGCATGTCGCTAGCACGCACGTCGTAACACAAAATGTCTCGAGAAAGTTCCGCATTCGTTGAGATGAAGTGCAAATGCGCATTTAAGTACCCACAGACTTATGCATGCATTAGCCACCGCGGAAGGTGCTACAGTTTTTGTTTGACGTTGTTCTTTTCTCATAAAAGATGTCTATAAACAAATACATTCTCTACTATATATATATATAAGCATTGTGCGCAAGACGCACTAACACGTTCACATTCAATGGGAAATGGGAAAAACACGAGCAGCGCGGCAAATTCGTTTGTGTGAAATTTATTATGTCATCCTATTTTATTGTATATGTTTATTATACTATTATTGTTATAGTAGCAACTTTATGTCATATACGTAAAAGCGCATGAGTGTTATTTACATACCAAAATCTATATATGTCTGTATGAAATGCTCATATTTATATACTTAAGCACAAAATCGATTTAAAATAAATTCCGGAAATAATTAATTGTGTATTTTATGGTCTATATTAAATGCTACAGATATTTTCTGTTCTATACTTTATGGCCGAATGCTGAGATTTCCTTTATTGACTTGACTATATGGCTGCAAGCGTAATATACTATATATATTCATATACAATATACACAAGTACGAGTATATGCAAATATTTTACTCGTATTATGAGCATTCACTTTGTGCTATAGACTATTATAAAGCAAACTCGTGTGCAATCCAACGTATACGCACACACATTTTAATGTAGTCTATTTTAAGTACCAGTGTATTGCTCATATATTAATAAAATGATACAATTATTTTATTAGGAAAGCTTAAATTATAACAATTCCAACATGGCGACCCCAACCGGCATTTAGTAAGGCACTCTCGTGTACAGTAAAATGTATTTGGCAAGGGACCAACAGCAATTACGTGCTAGATGAAACAGGTTTTGCTATAGACAATCGTAGTATTTAATAATTTAATTATAGTGCATTAGTATATACAGTGTCCTTGGTGCTAATTAATTCAATAAATAAATACACACGCATGAACCTATTGTGTATGTATTTAATATACCTTAATGCTAAATAGACTGTATAAAGATATTACAAGCTATCAATTTAATCTCAC
>JANSTU010009064.1:0-16113 GCA_027564075.1 Bolitophila hybrida
AAATAGGCTATTAATAGCAAGAGGAACCTACTGATTTAAAGTGCTACATTCGAAAAACACTTCGGTCTGTCGGCCGGGTTTGAACCGGCGACCTCCCATAAACCAGGCCAACGCGTTAACCCACTCGGCTATGGCTATGGTTATATATCCTACCTATATATATATCCTACCTTTCTGATATATTATAAAATTACTATTGTCTGGATGGTAAACAACGGCGATGGTTTCCTAACTCTCAAACACGCCACGTGGAACTGTGTATCCGGCACGGATCATTTGGGAGCGCAAACTTCAGCGCCCAATCTTCGGCGTGCACATTTCGGCGATGTTGTAGTTTTTGTGTGTGTTTTGTGTTTTATGTTGCGTTTGTTTTGTGTGTTTTTTTTGCGTTTTTTTGTGTGTGTTTTTTTTTGTGTTTTTTTATGTTTTTTATTATTTAAATATTATTATTATTATTTTTGGACAGATAATTATGAACAAAGTGTGAATGTATTAATGGATGAGTTCTTTCCAGAAGCGGTTCCAGAAGACCACGTCGATATGAGCCCGTCGGCTGGTTACCACCCAAGTCCACCGAGCTGGGAAGAAATCAACGAGGCGGTGTATCAGTCTGGTTCAAGGAAAGCGCTTGACCTAGATGGTCACAGAATGGAATATTGGGGACGTGATTGTCCTGCTCAAGTCTCCGGACAGGAACAGAACTGACCCACGTTACTACCGACAAATCTGACAAATCTGCCTTCTGTCAGTGTTAGGGAAAATTCTCGAGCGAATTATGGACTTGGACTTTAAAGGAGCGTTAGACAATTTGTTGTGGGGTACAATTCATTCGAGAGATCACTGCTTGGTGTTAATAAGTGACCCGATGTGCAGGGCAGGCGACTTCAGGCCAGTTGAAATCTGGCAGACGTTGGAACATTAGGCGATTCCCTATCCAAGACGAGCTCAGTGCAACCAGTCGCTCTGCCAACCAATTGAAGAAAAAAATAATTAATTATTAATATGTAATCACGAACATTAATTATTTATATTATTTGTTATTTTGCAGGAACATCTACTTAGCTTTGAGCTAATTTGCGTCAACCGCATTCGGAAGACGCATATTGCTTGTGTTGCCGGAATCCAAGAATTTAATGGTGTTTCTTTGACTCGGCGTGCAATGGAATCCAAGTTTGATTATAGGTACGTGAGTGTTTATTATTATTATTTTCACTGAGGTTTTATTTTTATTTTATTAAATTATTATTAATTAAGTGATAATTAATTTAAATTTATTACAATTACGGATAAATTTGAAATTTGAATGTATCGCTTGTTCTATTCTGTGTTCCGGAAGGTCTCCCATGATTTGAGTATGGGTTTTGGGTTACATAAAATACAGTTATGGATGTGTGTCTTGACTTCGTTTCGTCCGTTTATTATCCAATATTTTCGTCGTATTAATGCCAGTGTGGACTGAATGCCTCCATGAAGATTTCGTACATGGGCATCTTCAATCAGTAGAGCAGTAAATCTATTTTTTGGTGAAAGGATTATTGGATATCTTTCAGCTTCAGTTAGGGTTATGGAATTGCTAAGTCTTCCTCCAACTCTGGAATTCCCTTATTGTCAAGATTAGGGTTTAATGGTAGTAATGACGATTTTCGGTCAACAGATAAACCTTTTTTTAAGCCTTTATTTCGGTATGGTATATATCTTGTATTATTTTAATCCATTTAATGTTAGCTTGTTGCATTTCTACTGTCATTATTTCAAACATAACTATTTGTTTATTAACACGCTTATTTCCACGAAGACGTTGTTTTATCGAAGTCGGTTTTAGGCAGTTGTTTTTGAATTTAATAAGTTAGTTAGTTAGTTATTTGAAAAGCTTGATTAAAGATGAATAACGGTTAAGTAAACTGTCATCCGCGTTTAAATAACGTGTCGTTACGTTAGTGAAATTTACAATTGCTTTCATTTCTCATTTTCTGCGATTTCGGGTTCTGTAAGCCAATTTCATTCGGGATTTTTTAACCAATCAGGTCTGTTCCACCACAATGTATTTTTTTGTAGCTGTGATCCAGGTATGCCGCGCGAAGTCGCGTCTGCGGGATCTCTTCTGACATAACGTGATGCCATTGGTTGATGTTTAAAATTTTGTGAATATCCACCACTCGGTTTGCAACAAAGATATTTGACTTTGATGGATATCTTCTAAGCCACCCAAGTACGATTGTTGAGTCTGTCCAGGCAAATAATTGTGATAAATCAATTGTTAAAGCCCTACTAGTTGAAGCCAAAAGCTTTGTTACAAGTGAAGCACCGCAAAGTTAAAATCTCGGCATACTAATGGATTGTATTGATGCAATTAGATGAATCTGGTTTACTCAGTTTTCGTCATGTGTTACAGAATAGATTACTGCAGCAAAAGCTTTTGTAGAAGCATCGCAAAATCCGTGCAATTGTGTTTTTGATGTTTTTCGTTTTGTACCTATCCTCGGTATTTATATTTTTCCGAGTGATGATAGTAAGTCTTTCCTGCACTGATCCCCCTTTTCTTTTATTTTTGCTTTCAGTTTTTCGTCCCAGTCCAATCCTTCTAGCCAAAGTTCTTGCAGCAGTATTTTTGCTATTATTATTGTTAGTGCTAAAAACCTCAGACAATAGTTCTCTTTTTGTTGTATGAGTTCTCTTTGGTGGACATTGGACTTAAAAATTAAATGTGTCAGACGCGAGATTCCAGTGAATTCCTAAGGACTTTATGGTGTTGTCTTCACTTAGGTAAAGTTGAGATTTTACCTCTCGCTCTGTTTCGGGAATTGAATTTAAAAAAGTGTTATTATTAGATGCCCATTTTTGAATTCTCATGCCACCTTTAGACACAATGTTCGGTGACTAGTTCTGTGTATATGTTATGTATTTCGTCTTCAGTGTCTCCGCCAGTCAATAAATCGTCTACGTAAAAGTCATTTAGCGTCAGAGATAATGCAATGGGATGATATTCTTGTTCATCCATAGCTAACTGATGCATTGTGCGTATAGCTGTATGTGGTGCTGATGATGTTCTGTTTTCAGTTGAAACTCACATAGATCTTTTTTAGGGTTGTCTCGCCAAATTATTCTATGATAGTTGAGATCTTCATCTCGCTTCAGTATCTGCCTATACAATTACTCCAGATCAGCCTTTAGTGCAAATTTATGTGTTCTGAATCGTATGAGAATAGATAGAAGATCCTGCTGAATTGTTGGTCCTGTCAAAAGTTAAAAACGACAAATCGTATCGAGATGGCGTTTGATTCATTTTATTTATTAGCAGGCAGATTAAGTAGTCCGTGACTACGAAAACAAGGGATATTTTTTTTTTTAGCAAATATGGTTGTTATTGCAAAATACTCCCCTTCTAGGTCGATACAACGATTCCAGTGGTTTTCCAATTTTTTTATACCGTTCGTATAGTAATCGATTGAAAGATCTGCAAAGTAGGCCTCAGTTTCAACAATAATCAATAAAACCGCCTTTTGTGAGCCATCTTTTAAGGTTTGGAAACAACATTGCCGATTTCATGCAATTTCGCTTTAATGACGAATGAGCGTATTGTCGTGATGGTACAGTGGTTTTTTCTTCTGCAAATGTGGCCGTTTTTCAGCGATTTCAGCTTTCAAACGATCCAATAATTATGTTTAGTACGGTTTTACCTTTTTCAAGAAAGTCGATGAATATTATACCACAACCATTCCGGACAATTGTTGCGTTATTGGACGCTTCAAAGCACTTCCGCCTGGTGAAACCCACTGTTGTGCCTGTTGCGATGTCTTGGGTGTGTAATAATGGATCCTGGTTTTATCCATGGTTATGAATCGGCGCAAAAACTCAGTCGGTTTACGCCTATACATCGCCAAATTCTGCGGCACCCATCGCGCGCAGAGCATCCTCATCCCCAAAGAGTCGTGTATGATATTGTACACACCGCCATATGACATGCCTACGGCCTCAGCTAGACTCCTCTTTCAACACCATATCGTGGATTTTTGAGACGTTATCTGGTGAGGTGACGTCCAGATCGTTCGTCACCTTTAAATTCATTTTGCGGACTCTGGGAGTGTGGATGAAAATACTATTTAACTATTAGGTAGCAATTTGTTTTTTTTTTAAATAATTATGTTTACTATATAATTATTTGTATTATCAATTTCTTCTTTTCAAAGGCTTATGCTAACACCACATTTGTCGATTGTTTTACTGTTGAGTTTTTATTGATATTTTTTTGTAGAGATTTTGAGATCGAATTTGAAATTTTAATCCGAGTGTACATTTGTACATTTATATCAAATATTGTTAAATGAAATGCAATAAACTACGCGACAGACCATGAAATTAGTATTGTGAATTAGCGCATTCATCCGATTGGAAATTTGTTGCAGTATTTGCATATTTGTATATTGTCCATGGCATATCAAATGCGCAATCCGATATCAAAACAATGAAATCAAGATACATATATTAATTCCAATTTTGCTTAAATATGCATTCTGTACCATTGAATTAAATAAATACTATACATTCACAATTCGAGTACATTTGTACATCAGTTTATCGTTTATTTCTAAAATTTCAAGTAATTTGTTTTGTTTGATTTGCCTAATTTAAAATAGCTTTATGGTTTGAAACATCAAATTTAATTATAAAATGTTCTTCTATATGATACATTGAAACATTCTCAAATAATGCGTATCCAGCGTTTTAGAGTCTAATTCATCATTCTTATTAACAGATTATGTCGTATGGACGCTTTCACGCAGAACCATCAGCTATTTCTATATATAATATGTAATTTATGTACGCACCTTTGTCATTTTCAATCCATGCGCGCATTTACGCAAAGCGCACTCGTAAATCTTGAAATCCCCTAATTAAATCTCGATTTGATACGACTTATACCTATTTAAGATATATATGTATATATATAGAAAAACGCGTATTTTAAATGTAAGCGCATTTACAATATAAATAGCACGTTTAAAACGTTATATTGTTTATTCGTCTAATGTTATCGCCTTTGAATATGATTTAGAGTCTAAATTTTAGACAAAACATATTCGTTGCGAAACATTTGAAAGTCAAGAATTAATGCAATATGTGTAATAATTTAGAGAAAATACAGTTATATTGGATCTATTGTTTATTTTAAATAAATTATGTTAAGCCATAATTTTCGGGCCAGCTTTCCATTAGTTTTTCAGACAGGAGTGAGGGCAGATCGATGAGTAGAATGGAATCATTATTCCAGCTGTACCATTCTTTCGAAAATGTTTCATTTCTGAAAGATTCGTTGCCATACCATCTTCCAAAACAGGAGCAAGCTGGATGAAATTGCCACTTTCCCGGTAGGTTAGGTACGGTCGTCAGGAAACTCTTTTTAGTAGACGTTATAAGTTCCTAAAAGTAGAAAAAAGCGAGGAGAACGACTTCACTACTTATGCGAGGAAGTTGCAGGAGTTTTTGTTGCTGGACTAGGATGCTGTTACAAAGTGAAGGCTAAACTTTCAATAACTTTCTAGTTACTCCAGCGTTTCGATCGCGAAGACCAGTTCCATTTGTTGGCTATCGTCGAATAAGAACTTCAACAACTTTAAGAAGACGGTGTGATTTCTCCGGTGGATACTGCAGAGTGGGCTGGCCCCATTATTTTAGTACGATAAGCTAGTGGCGCCATCAGAATATGAGGAGATTTTCCACTGGGCTTAACGATGCGCCACAACCGCACATGTTACCGATTCAGGTGGAAGAAGGGTCGCGAAAATGTCACCGTAGTCTGTTCCAATATAACAGGCTGCCTTTCGGTGTTAAGTGTGCTCCCGGGATTGTATGGACACCATATGCTTGCTGGTCTGCAAGGCGCAGTGGCCTATCTGGACTATATTATCGTCACTGGTAGAAGCCCTGAAGAACACCAAACTAACCTTTTTACATTTTTACAACGAATTGACGATTTTGGGTTTTCGTTTAGAACTGGAAAATTGGCAGGATTGGCAGAAATCCGTTACTTGTGATTCATCATAAGTGTACACGGACGACGCTCAGAACCTGTTAAGATCGAGACAATCCAAAAGATTCCGGCCCCACATGATGTGTCAACACTCCAGTCATTTCTGGGTTACCTTACATATTATGGGTCGTTTATCAGATTCTTGTATTGGGTTCCTTTTGAAAATGGACAACGACTGGAATTGGACGAAAAGCTGTCAAAACGCTTTTGAACAGGCCAAAAATGTTCTACAGTCCAACCTTCTTCTCACGCACTTTGACCTTACACAGCTACGTTATAATTTTTTTGATATACAAACCGGACGTCCCTAGATTTGTTGCGCCCACAAAGTAAAGACATCGATAAAAACAAGCCGCAAATGGAGCACAATTCAGCCGCCGACAAGGTGCAAAAAGCAAAGAAGTTTGTTGTCTGCTCTGCGCCTGTTTCTCACGTCAAGTAGACGCTTTCGCCATACAAGTTTGTTGCAGGTCTTGTTGGGAATAATGTCCCGGCGATCACCAATTGTTGAGTTTATACATTTTCCCCAGGCCGTGCTAATTATAAATAGTTCGACCCTATCTTGGCGTTTAAATCGCCAAAAGTGACAATTATGTGAGCGCGGGAATGGCGGCGGGGATTCTTCGTAGACCTGCTGTTTTGAGGTGAGGTCCAATATAGTGCGTTGCGTTGTCAAACGTGCACAGACGCGCAAAAAATGCATGCTATCATGCTATTCATCGCATTGAGTCATGCTATAGCTAGTTGGAAAGGTCTTAACGCGCTAACACACGCGCTTGACAGTTGTGTTGTTGTTGTTTGGTTCAGTTGTTCGTGAGTTATAGCGTCGCAAACATGCAACAAAATAAAGAGAAAATCCGACTGTAAAATATCAGTACAGTAAAATTTGTGCAGTTTATGGACCCGATACAGTTTCTATTTCCAACGCACAACGATGGTTTCAACGTTTTCGTTCTGGTGTAGAGGTGGTCGAAGATGCGCCACGCTCCGGAAGTCCTGTCGTCGAAAATTGCGACAAAATCGCTGAATTAGTCGAGAGACCGGTATTGTAGCAGCCGTAGCATCGGCCAAGAGCTGGGAGTCATTATGTCATGAAATATACCAGGATGCAATATATTCATGTTTTTGTAAATAAAAACGGACATAAAAGGTTAATGGACATTGGACATTATATATTATATTCGATAATTTCTGCGTTTTTAAATTCTTTATTTTGTATTTTTATCGATTGCGTATAATAATAATACAAAAAAATGCGTAATGAAAATACATTATAATTACTTGTAATGCGTTTTTATTATGCCATGTATATGGATAAATAATTAATGTAAGCTTACCTTTATTGTAATACATATCGTGAAAATATATAAAAAAACTGTTTATAGAAAGTTTTAATTCATAATAAATACATGTAAAGCATATACTATACAACTTACGAGTATATGTGCCTGAAATATATGTAATAATATTTTTTTATGTAGTAATATTTTATTATTATTAAATAGCAGCAATATACGTAAAATGCACTATATTCTATGCATTTAAAAGTATATTATATATGTTTTTTTGTTAGAAAATAAAATGGATATTAATTAACCTAGCCATTTGTGAACCAATGTATAGCACCCATTGTCTAAAATGAGTTATTTAAACAGTTATGAGACCATTTACTTTTGTACTGTAATTTAACAGCCTTTTCACATTTCACAAACATTGATCGCTCATTCCGTGTGCAATGTATATAATATAATGTATAAGGTTTTCAAATATCTCCCTTCCGCTTTTTTGCTCTTTATTCAATGCTTTATAAAAATAGTTAGAGTTAGTTAAATATTCAGGCAAAAATGCACTTTATGAGGTGTTTGAAAATAAAACAACAAAAAAATATTCTATTTTAAAATGTATCTGGTGTGCCTATGTTTTTGGAGAGCCAATCTTACACGAAACGGAGTAGTTTTTTTGTTAGACTAAATGGACAAAAACCGTCAATACCGATCGCCCACGTCGTCCAAATGAAGGAATCGTGACTAAATGAGTAGGTTAATCAACCTTATTAAGTACGAAAACCACAATTGGGAAGTTTGCAGTGCACCCAGTGGTTAGGCGGCTACACCAAATATTCATGTTTTTATGTAAATGGGACAGCCGGGCACCCGAACATAAATATGTAGTTGGAAATGACTTAAATATGAACCGTTGGTCAATAAAGATCATACATACGCTTCATATTAGGCTTGGCTTCATAAAAGAACTTAGATAGCAGTTCGATAAAGACAGTGATGCAATGAACAATTTGAAACTTTTTTTTTAAGTTTCTTGTGCGAAAATTAAAGATGGAGTTTTTGTTAGTAAATTGATGGATGACGGCTAATTTTTTGACACGTTGACCGACAAGCAGCATTCAGCTCATTTAAAAATGTATCGTTATTTATTGAAATTAATTATTTTTACATTATATTTTTGTTAATTATTTCCAACCCACTGAACGAAGTTTATATATTTTTTAGTGTAAGATATATAATTTCTTCTTCTTTTATTTACCGTATATATGCTTGATTTAGTTTGAAATTTCTAAAGATATGGTCCGTGAAAACATTACACACTTTCATCGTTATCTCAGAAACGGTTAATAAAAAAATAGTTTATTGATTTGGAATAACATGACATTGATGCCATCAAATTACAAATACACACGTACCCTTTATAGATAATAAGTGTATGATGGTGTTGATGTATCAAGATTACGAATAATAATAGCAAAATGAATCTCGGTGCATAGAGATAACATATATCAAAAAAATATGCGCATTTGCCCTTGTGATACCCCAATGTATGAGTGAGTCTTTTCTGATCTTTTGTCCCTATGACAACTTATTATTGTAATAGTCTTTTCATGATAAAGTATTATAATATATATAAAATACATAAAAGTAAACTCAGTATAGTGTTTTATATATATACAGCCAAGGAGAGGCTCAAAACGAAATTAAGAAAGGATATAACACTCGTCAGGCAAATTACCAGGGATGTTGTAAGCGTTAGCGCACTGATGAAGACAATGTTCCACGCGCATATCGGCATTTTATTGGATTTATGGCAAATGCCTCGATGTTACTTTCACGCAGAAGAATATCATTATAATCCGAATTCAAACAGCAGATTTGACCTTTTGATGTAAACGTTTTTACCGAGATGGATTTTGCTGCTTGAAAAATCAACACCGTTTTATAGTTGTACATGATCAGCATCTAAAATGGTAAGCACATCTGTTGCTTCATCCCGTTATAGGATATGCTTCATCCCGTATAGCTGACAACATATTCCAATGAAAAAAATCACTTTTTCAATCACATACAAAAATTGGTAAAATTTTGTCGATTAAAAAAATCACGCCGACTTAAAATAACATGTACATTATTTAATGGAAAGTACATACTTTATTTTTGGGGTCTAGTTTTTTGCGGCTTTGAATATTGCCACATACAATTTCAATTTAAATTGGTTCTAAAATATTGAAAATATGGTTGGTGCGAATTCTCACATATATTTAACTAAAGGACTAGTTTTGGACCAAAAAAAATACTCCCACATTTCCGCACCCCACTACATATACTCAGGAGAAGTCTTCCTTAATTATTTTTTTAGGAAAATTATAAAAAGAAATTAATTACGTATAAATAATGGAGATGACTTCAGTATATTTTAGATAAAACCAGAACACTTTACTATGAAGCAATATAAACACATGCGGAGAATTAAACATACAAAACTAGGTATATTGAACAAGGTACTAAGTGCCACAATGTCCGATGAGAACCAGGTTTTAAGTCCAACTGTTTCTGGACTAGTTTTTTTTTTAGAAGAAAATACAATTAAAAAAAAACTAAAAAAATAGCTGTCATACTGTTATTCTGGACGATATTTTTCGATTCCATTTTAGTGTTATTTTAAAACTAATTTTTATATACTTTATTTTGTTGACATTTTTTAGTTTTTATTTATATTTTTTTCTTAATTAAATACAGTGTTTATAAATAGCGTTTTAAGTTAACACTATATAACTTCATCGGAGAAGCTACATTCCTGCTGTAGAGTGTTGAATTAGTGAATTCACATTTACAATCGAGCTTGATCAACCATTTTATAATATTTATCATAATATTTTTGAACGATTAGTGCTTATGATCTTACTAGATCCAGAAAGGAGGAATGTTGTGTGCGTTCCACAAGACGGCGTCGTTGAAACAATTTAGACTTTATACATAAAATCATCAGAACGATCTTGTATGAGTATTTCTAAAAGTCGCATTTAACAAAGCAAAGTGCAAAAAAGATTGGTAATAGAAACACAAAATATCAGGCCATTTTAAATTTAACTTGTGTGCAATATAAAAAAAGTATACTACTACATGGTAATAAAACTTATTAATATAAGTCATATATGTTATATATACTATTAACTTATATCAAATATAAAACTCACCCAATTTATCCTGAAGAAGGTGTCCTGCAGCTTCTTCGTCCCGCAAATTAGCCGCATTCGACGAATCGACGGCTTTGGTCACCTTAAAACGTTCAGACATAATAATGGATTATGTTCGTCATACGTACGTAAAATTGATTAAAAACCTGCACTGTGCATACTTTTAATGTTCATTAAGTTCACTTATACGTATTGTAGGTATTGTGTTATTGATTTAAATTATAAAGGTTTATTGTGTATTAAACTAAGTGTTCATCTCTAATATATTCATTAAATATTTGAACACAACATGATCATATATTATTTATCACAATTTCAAATCCACACAAATACTTATAAATTATATTTATTATGTGATCTAGTGTCTAGATCTAAAATAACTCGCGGCGAGAACAGAGACACAGTTTCAACACGAATCACAATCTCAGACAGACAACACAATAAGCACACACCAATCCACATCAAACTAAGTCTACAATTTAACACAGAAATTATGGTCTCATTTGAAATGTTCGATTTTATGAAAAACAAACCCTGAAGTTCAACCTTCTATAGACATTCATATACACCTGTACACCTGTATACAGTGCACATATGTATGTAGAATAGCATATAGATAGTTTGACGATGCACACGAGCAGTCGAGCATGTGCACTATAATATATTCGTAAATAATACATAAAGTCATACATATATAAATATATATATAGGTTTGATATACTGATGTTTATAAAGCATATGAGAACAGCAAACAGCGGTATTATCGAACGTTCGAATTGCATGCAAAAAAACCGCCAAATTAAAATTCCATTTCCATTCCATTCCAATTGTGTAAAAATAATGTTCAGATATTTAGTGCTCTCAGAGTACATTCATTTATATATGTAGAAAACATAATATATGTTTATTTGCTTGTCTGTACTAATAGGTACGTTTCCAAAATATGCATATATATGTGGACAAATGGACAATACACAAATACATATGTATATATACAATGCATACAAACATAGAAACAAAAATAGATATATGTGTTCGATAAAAGGTTTACGGAATTTTGCTATGTATTTTTTTGCTTATGTATAGATTTATAGATTTCTGCAATGAATTGATATGGATTTTATGTTATGAAGTACTCGCATAAATGCGATTTTGCTAAAACAGACATAAGGACGATGTCTGGTACAGCAAAAATGTCCGCTTTGAAATGAAGTTATCTCCAGTGATGTATACATTTAGCATGTTTTTACTAGTGTGGCCAGGGCTGGATTTAGAAGACATATATTCAATCATATAATGTTGGATATTTAAAAAATGTAAACATTTTTTTTATCTTAAAAAGAAAAGTAAACTTTTTTTAGAAAAAATTAACCTACTGATTATACTTTTCACTTTATACTTCATAGACCGAAAGTATTTGACAAAATATACATTGATCGTTGGTTAAAATAAACCATGGTAATGGTGTTTTGCAGTTCTTTTTGTACTGCATAAAGCAGTGCTGAGGTGGTTATCAGGTCATTCGAATATTCATGGTAATGAGAGGAACAACGAAATGGCCAGTATTGTTTCAAGCATTGCCCTGCATGGACCACAGCCATCAATGTGCATATCTTATACAACCGTTACCACGGAAGTCAGACAAAAAACCAAACATTTACGGACAATCTAAAATCTTCAAAAGCTCAGATAGTCAGGTGGCGAGATACCTCCTAAACGGTATTTTACTTAATAAATATATCATCGACACGAATGCTAAGATATCACTAAAAGTTATTATATTTTATTTACTAAAAACCTACAAATATATCCTAATACAATTCCTCTTTCACAAGAGTTACTGACAATTCTTCCAAAACTAAATTAAAGGATCTTTCAGCCATACAAAACAAATTCCATAATAATATGCCTTAGAATTCTAAAGTTACCTCTTGCTTCTCAAGCGTTATACAAAGGTTTCTTAACATCTATGGATCATGCTGGAAATACCGTTAAAATACTCAGTCAAATATACATGAGCATTGTATGATGAAAATGTATTTGGATTCGAACTCTCGGCCTGTGGATTACGTTTTAGGAGTCTTTGGAATTTTAAAACAGGGTTTATAAAAGTTTTAAAAAATATAAAATTACAAAAAAAATAGTGTAAATGCTCAATGAGCTTATTGGAAACGAATATTTTTTTACTATAATAATATAAACTGTATAAGTAAACTTTCTTTAACCAATGCTTATTTAATTTAAATGAAACTATATGTATATAATGATATACACAGAAATACTTTATCTTCGTGTAATAATGTACATTTCATTCATCGCAACAAAGAATTTTATTAGCTTGATTCGTTAAAAATATGATTACAATGAGACCCTGGTTTAATCTAGATAAAACTCCATCAATCAGACATATTTCTCATAAAATGACCCATGGCAAGCATATATACCGCCAATTAAATATAGCATATAGAACTACAATATAATGTATTTGTTTATTTGTCAGCATAATATACGCACACCGACACCAAACACACTATTTGCCAAGTGATTAAATCGCGATCAATCTCAACATTGCTCTGCAATTTACGAGCGACGATAAATTTAAATAAATAACGCTGTGAAATTCTCGAAGATTAAACTGAAAAATCTATCTGCGTCTTATGCACACATACACATACAATATTTATATATATTATATACTATATACACAGTTCATGAACCGTGAAATGTTCTATATATCCATAAATTGATGTAGCACTAGCAGGTTTCATAAATATGACACAAAATGATAATAGCACACTTTCGACGTTCCATAAAATATGCGAATGAATATTATCTATTCTTTCTTTATCTATAGTTAGGTAGGTAAGATATTATATATATATATATATATAATTATATCAAGAAATTCAATAAATATAATATGTACATATTTCTGTGCCATCGAGACAGCTAGCGTGCTTACAGATACTCTGTAACTATATTATATTATATTATTATGTATATTATAATATTGAAAATAGTGTGTATTTACTATTTTTACACGTAAGACGATGTGCGCACAATGATTTGTTATCTATTAATATTAACTGTACAATATATATGTGTGCACCATCCTTGTGAACGTAACAAAATTTGATTGTGCGCATACTCCTTGACGCCCGCAAAGAGCAAACGCATATGCAATCGATATATTATTATTTATGTTCACGTTGTGCCAAAATGAAGGACACTATCTTTTTAAATGGTGTTGCATATATCGCTTGCATATAATTTGTTCATTAAATATTTTATATTTTACAATAATGTAGTTATAGCACGCAAGCAGTGAAATATATATGGAACACACCTAATTATTTTTCCGTAGGTCAGCATAATATGGATATTCTGACTAGGACATGCGTTAAAGAATGCATCAATATTTCCTAAATCTTAAAATCCAAAATCCAGAAATCATAAATTCTTAAAGCCCAAATCCATTAAGGATATCGAATTTCTGTTTTTTTTTTTTTTTTGTATTTTTTGATATTTTCACTAACATGCAATACATAAGTGCTATTACGAACCAATGTACAACAGTACAGAACAGTAAACTTTTCAGGTGAAATTAAAAAAAAATAGATAATTTATTAGATAATTGACAACTTTAATATTCCACTATCTTATGGTACGATGCTGACCACTACAGCTTCTATTAAATACCTTGGAGTTCTACTTGACAGTAAGTTAGACTGGAGAAAACATGTCGAAGATAGACAATTAAAGCCAGTAGATCCCTATGGCAATGCCGGAGGGGACTATCTCCAAAGACTGCCTAGCAGCAATTGTATGGTGGCCAAGAGTTAAACTAATCTCGGTTCAAACAAAACTGCAACATCTACAAAGAGTTGCATGCATTAGTGTGACTCTAGCCATACGGACTACATCAACAGCTGCAATGGAAATGCTATTGGATTTACCTTCTCTGACTCTATTTATAGAGACAGAAGCATTCTTGACAGCTAAATGATTTAGAAATAATAATATTTGGAACACAAAGGATTATAAACTAGGAAGATTAGAATATCTTATGATGGCGGACCAGATGCTTCCAAAATACAGATTTCTTAAAACGTTCAAAACAACTTTTCCGAGTAGGGAAGACTGGCTTCACATCCAAGTGAAAATGATATAGCAATATACCCCGATGGATTTAAAATAGATTCTACATTGCGGGAGCGGGAGTATTTTGCTTAGAGTCAGAAATACGCATTCAAGGCAGAAATTATCGCAATTTCAGCTAGTATTGTAAACAGAACCGTTGTGATATGCTCTGCTCTGAACGTATAACGTTTAAAAGATCTCATCTCATGTATTGACTTACTCCAAGATCTCTCGATTAATAATAACGTTGAACAGAGATAGGTAGCAGGTCATTCAAACATTTTTGGTAATGAGGGAGCCGACGAATTGGCACCCAATGGCTCGAGCATGGACCTATATTGACCGGAATGTGCATGTGGGATGAATCTGCTAAATACCGACGATCTAAACACTTCATCAGAAGCCCAGACAGTCAGGTAGCAAGATTCCTCCTAAAATATAGTAGACTTAGGATCAGAACGCAGACCAACTTTCTTATAGGTAATTGTCTCAACAAACATCTACACATGATTAGAGTCAAGAACATACCGCTCTGTAGAGCATGTGAAAATACTCATTCCCAAATATTAATTAGGCAAATATAATTATACTTAACGAATACATATTTTTTGTTAAAAGATAAAGTTCTACTGGATATATGCAAAGTTTAAAATATTACATACGAGGCACCACCCAACATGAATAATATAATAATTATAACATAGGTACACATTCAATAAATGAAACTAATTTCTTGTAATTAAATTAATCAGTCGTCTATTCGGATTAATTGATTAAATGATTTTATAATGAAAACTTCATATTTATATAGGGTGACGTAATTTATAGGATCACTGTCTATATTATTTATTATCATAAAGGAAATATAAAACGAATAACCAAATATGAGAAACATTAGTCGTTTAAAGAGTATTGCTTATGTTTGAATGTAATGTATGATTTGCATCTTAGTTTCAGCCTTCTAGGCTGAATGCAAAACCACAAAAAAATCCATATGCAAAATACAAGACCCCTCTCCATTGCACATCAGGATTAAAAATATTGACAATACATGTCATCATGTACTTTACGATGTTTTATAAGAACAAACAATAACTAAAAACAACTCGAAAACGCGAAAAATATTTGTTATCTGTAATTTATAAAATAATGCATATAAATGTAGTATGTTTGATAAACATTTGTTAATGTGAGTTTATCAATGTTGGCTGTTATTGAGTTTCATTGCATCCATATCCGAAGATATTTTACGATACCCCTGCTAAACAATCAACCATTGTTATCACTATTGTGTCAATTAATTTACAAGCCTTGCCAGTGTGTTATTATCAAATGAAGATTAACAGTATATTACATGCATACATTTTTATAATAATAATATAATGTAAACATTTGTTAATGTGAGTTTATCAATGTTGGCTGTTATTGAGTTTCATTGCATCCATATCCGAAGATATTTTAC
>JANSTU010009075.1:0-16104 GCA_027564075.1 Bolitophila hybrida
GTATTTATTGGTGTTGCCGCAATGTGGCTTCTTACGAGAATACCGGTGCCTCTTTGGTCTGGTTTCTTGTCTGTACGATGGAAGTTGTAGTTAGTAAAAGCTACGTTGTTACGGGGAAGTAAATTAGTTTCGGGAATAAGGACAAAGTCGGGACGGTGGTAGGAAAGGAAAGAGTCCATCTCATATCTCTTCTTTAAAGAAATCAAAGATCCGGGATTGATCTACACGGTTCATCACAATGTTGTTACATACAATAATACACGCAAAGGCCGTGGCTAATGCATACGAATTTTAGGTGTTTCCGTAAGGGACTGTCCGAATAAACCTGCTGTGAACACTGGGAATCTGAATTCTGCGGTCAAGGGGTCAAGGAGGTTACTTTTAATTCCACCTAGTATATTCTCATTTTTATCATTATTTACATACATATACATGTATTTGTTGCTTTTATTTATTTGTGTTTATCCCAAAGAAACCACAAACAGAAGCATCAAGGGAAAAATCGCTGAAAAGATGAAAGATATATATTATCGAAGCTGCAGACAAACTTCACAAACAGCGATGCTAATACAACGGTGAATTCAAAGCAAACATAAGTGGTGCAGGACTGCAGGAACAGATGAATTATACGTGTCTTGTTGGGATTTTTTCAACTTATTAACATTGTTATTAAATACTGGTCTTGAAACACTACATTTAGAAACAAATAGATTAAATACGTCCGTATTGCTTTGGAACTGCTCTTGAGGCGCTCAGTATTATTTATTTCTTTTGCATCTGTTCGTGTATTTCCGTGCTTATCTTCAGGAATATTTAGAATCCGATTCTGTAATAAGAAACTGCAACGATGATCGCCAATTTTTTTTTTGTAGTTTTATTTTCGTCTTAATGAACTGGTTTCAATAATAGAACCCGAAATCGAAAAGACATTATTCCGAACAGATTTTCGACTACTCGTCTAGATTTGGAGAGGCGAACTGAATATGGCTACATAATGTATGATTTTAATCAGTTATCAGCGAATTTATTGTCGGTTTCACGTATGGTGAAATCAGGAAATAGTGTCACATTTAATCATAACGGCTTCTCAGTTAAAAATAGTGCCGAAAAATTAGTCACGCACACATTCAACAACACAACGACAAATGTGTGTGATAGGGTGAAGTTGTGTACTGCGGTCTAGGGAATATCGTTTGCCAGTGACAAAGATTTAGTTTCAAAGTGTGTGCATTGTTTAATTGTTAAACAAACTCGTGTATCGTTCAAACGAAATGAAGTCGAAATCAAAACGACGAGTGTTCTGGAAATTGTGCATACATATCTTTGTGGATAATGGAAAATGCTTCAATTGGCGGTGCAAAATACTTCGTGACATTCATCGACGATGTTGTTCCAGAAAAGTGTATGTGTATTTCATGAAAGAAAAAAGTTAAGACGTCAATACATTCAAAGCGTTCAAGATAATGGTTGAAACCCAAACGAAACATCAATTAAATCCGGGATTATTCATCAAACGACTTGTACATACACACCAGTGGCCGTATTCTAATTCAAATCTCACGTGACTTTTGACAGTTCAAGTGAGAATATCACTTTTTTGTATTCTAATTTATCCGAAATCCCGTGAGAATGTGAGAATATGACTTTCAAAAGTCATTGACGATTTTCTCCGTGACTTCTGATTTTTGTTCGTATTTCTTGACTTCGGCCGCTGTATTAATTATTATAGGGTGTTTTTTTGCATTTTAAATTTTATATAATTCAGCGCGTTTAACAAAAAAATATTTAAAAAGATCAATGAAAATACTTTAAAATAAAATGTTACAAATTATAGAATAGTTATAAAAAAACTAAAAATAAAACAAATAAAAAAGTTTTTTTACAATTCACAATTTAATATTAGAACATAGAGGGCGCAGTATAGAACTGTCAGTGAGGAGACAGAAACGTCAGCACGCCATGACAGCATGACGGAGGAGTTTTGTGCAACGGATGACTCGGGAGTAAGTCGCCAACCGCCATCGAGAAAAGACGTAAAAAAGGAAAAGGGAAAGGAATGCTGAAGACATCGAGAGCCTCGCCGGAAATAAAGTAAGAGTGAGCGACTTCAGTGAATTTGGAGGAAAGAACACGTCTCGGTGGATTAAGAAGAAGATCCCCGCTGGTGGACAAGCCCGTGTGCGGAAAAAGATATAAGAAGGAAGACCCACCATATTTTTGGTCTCCACGAGGCGCATCACCGTTATATCCGGCATCGGACCATTTTGTAGCCGCGATCCCGCGTGATTACATCCATTTGGAGCCTGCCTGGTAGGGCCATTCCCACAGTGGTCACAACGGACTGGTATTCGTTATTTGGCGTACCGTGACCCGCACGGATTATGTTGCAACGAGGGTAGTTTGTAAGTGTAGTTTTTTCTTGTGGCTAGGGGATTCCGTTGAGGGTAAGTAATTGTTTTATTATTGTCTATGTAAGTTGAATTAAATGTATGGTTATATTTAAACTCATTGGCTTTTCCAATTGTTATTTGAATGTGTGAGTGAGTGGGTAAAATTTCGTGATTATGAAGTGGAGGTTGTGCGGGGACCCACGGCATAGCAGACTCCGATCCGCTGAGTCGCTGCCAGGCACAAGGACAGCATTCGGACTGCCGCTTTTTTTGCGGCTGGCGCTTAAGCTCCGATGATTTAGGGTCCCGGACAGGCTCCACTTCTTTCGATATAGTTGGCCTTTTGTAAAGTTGGTCCGTTACAATCGTCATATCGATGCGTTATAAAAATGTCAAATCACATCTGTACAGCGATTCTGTCCGACTTATCAACATCGCTAAGCCCTAAATCCACGCTGTGACGTCACTTGTATGAACAATAGTGCTGTCATTTGTATTTTCATGCGTTGGTTTTGACGCATTGTCAACGCTTTATACGCGCTGCAGCAGCGCTATATAATATGTTCGTTAACGCATGAAAAAAACTTAACGATGCTTTGAAAGGATGTATTTTGCGTTGAAACGCGTTACCTTTAGCGATTTTAGATTTACTTATCACAACCGATTGTGCAGTTGATAAGGATCGTTCGAATTCCAATTAATACAATTTATAAATTGAATGGAAATAAATAGAGTCATGATATTTTTCTTTAAGCTTGAAAGTATAATAATGTGTTTATGAGTGTGTGTGTTTATAATATTTTCATTATTTGTTGAATTTTAATTATTATTATTATATAATTTTTTTGGGTGTAAATTACATTTTTTATATGCAATTATTACTATAATCATTTAATTGTTTTTATTGTATTTCTTTTTATACATATTACACATTTTTTTTCACTCACTTATTTATTTTGTTTGCACACATTATATTATACCTTTTATTATTTGTTATCAAACACAACAAATTAAATAAAACTGGTTGACGTGACAGCTGTATGTCAACAATACAATTCTATTAAGGTTCTAATAAGTTTCTACAGGAAGATCTTTTGATCGATCAGCCAGATTCCAACGATGGAAGCGGCCGATTCTGCAAGCTCAATCGAGCGATGTTGCAGTCTTTTAGGCTGGATATTTATGTGTTTTTCCCTGCAGATTCGGAACTGATAGTCGCCATTTACGTTGACGATTTTTGATCTTTTGGAGAAACAAAGAAACCAGCGATCGGCTGCAGAGCTCTCTGAGTGATGCGGTCAAAATGGGAAATGGGTGTTGCGAGAAATTGCATACGGAGTCTGTACTTATACCAGACATAATATTCTGCTTAATAAAAGCTACAAACATTTCAAATACAATATTATTTTAATTACTTAATTAATTTAATTATTTTTATTACTTTTTATTACTTTAAATGTATTTAAATTGAAAATTAAAATGTTTTTAAATGTAATTTATATTTAAACATTTATCGCAACTGGTGCTGACAAAATGTGTGTCGATAAGTTTATTACACATGGCGTTTGACGCATGAGATGATTACGCATTGAAACGCTTAGATAGAACTGTTATATCAATGATGTTGAGATAATCTGCCTAAATCGCGAAATGAACACCGAGACGTCGCCATTTTCGATTGCATAAAATCGACGATCGAAACGTCACAGAAAACGATTGCTGTATTGTTTTCGAATGTCTAAATACACAAAGATTTTTTGATTTGTATTTTAATTATTATTATAATATATTACATACACACAGAGTCTAATTAATCGTTATTATCAGCAATCCACCAATTGCTTGTAAATACATCTGACTTTAACATTCGAATTACAATTTATTAAAGTTCATCAAAAATATCATAAATATAACAGATTTATTTTCGAACAGTTTGTGATTGCTTGTGCGCTGCGCGGTTGCGATGAACGTGTGGCGTGTGCGATAGAGAAACTGCGCGCCCTTTTGTTGACAATCGTCAGAAAACCAAACATAACCAAAGAATTAATTGCGTTCTGTGTATTGTGATTGTGTAAATTGTACCGGTGTTCGTAGTTTTATTCGCATTGAATTTAAGTAAAATAATTAAATATTTGTGTATTCATATACAGTGATTGCTGTTAATTATGGCAGGTGTTAAAGGTGCCGCTGTCAAGCCGTCACAGGCGTTAAATTTAGGTATTGCAAAACACATTATGTATTCACTCTCTTTTATTGTTGTTGTACTTGTGTTTTGGATATATTTTATCGAAGAAACTAAATTTATCTTTATTTTCTATTAAAACCTATAACAGATCCTATTCTATATTATTTCTAGATGCTAATCAACAAAAAATCTTCATCAAATACTGGAAATCCCTTGGAGAGGTAAGCTTAAATAACAATAATCTCAAATCTTGAAAATCATATTTAAATAATACTATTTACTAGTAGTAAATTCCTCAAAAATATTTTATTAGTTTCACAAGATCTTAGAGGCTTACTTTTCTGATAATCACTGCTCTAAATTGTCTTTAAAATATTAAATTAAAGTCGGTTTATAAAAACAAATCTTGTGTCAAGACGAGACTTATAAAATAAGACTAAATCTTGCTTACCTCATTTTGATCCATAAACACTTATAACTATATTTCGTTCGTTTATTTATTTATAAGAAAATAATCTTAGAAAATATATATTTGAAAGATCTAAGAAATGAATACAATTTATGTAATTAAAAATCTAATTCGAATCTATACAACACAATTACTGATTAGTAGCCAACAATGCGCTTTGCCTTCTCTTTAAATTGCCTCCAGAGACCGGATGGCGCTTGGTCGTTCTGTGGTAGTTCTTCTTCCTAAATAATAACATTTAATATGATATTATAAATAATTTAAATCATAATTTAGAAATCTACCTCCTCTTCTTCATCTCCGCCGTTGTCTTCCTCTTCACCTTCCTCGCCATTTTCATCTTCTCCATTATCATCACCACCATTATCCTCTTCATCGCCACCGTCTTCTTCGTCATACGGTCTTGTGGTTGTGCTGGCCGGTTGATGTTCTTCATTCAAGCGTTGTTGTCGTTGAACATCTTCGACATCCTCCAGTTGTTGCCTTTGCACATCTTCAACCTCATTTACACGTTGTTGTCGTTGTACATCTTCATCTTGTCTCTGTTGTCGCTGTACATCTTCATCCAGACGTTGTTGACGCTGCACTTCTTGATCTTCATATTCACGTTGTTGTCGCTGTAAATCTTCATTATATCGCTGTTGCCTCTTTGCATCTTCATCTCGTCTTTGTTGACGCTGCAAATCTTCAGCTTCATTCACACGTTGTTGTCGCTGAACATCTTCATTATATCGCTGTTTCTGTTCAGCTTCACGAATGAGTTGTTGTTGCCTCTGAACATCTTCAGCTTCGCGCTGCCTTTGTACTTCTTGTTCCAAACGCTGTTGTTTCTGTACCTCATAGGCAGCTTCTTCTGCTTCTTGCCCGATGTCAACCAACTGTTGTCCCAGGTCTTCGGTTTTCTGTACATCCTCTTCTTCTGTATGTCCCATATTTTCAACGTTGCTCTCGGTTTTCTAAAATAACCAGCAAAACAATAAGATTCATAAATTTGTTAAGCAAAATAGAACATCTACCTGAGATTGTGTGTTGTAGCTGTTTGACTGGCTCCAGTTTTCGCCGCGAGAATAACTAGAGTTCTGACGTTGATTTTGTTGGACATAGCTATCGATTTTAGCTGCTGCTGCAGCTGCTTCTGCTTCGCGTAACCTTTCGCGGCGATTAGACTCTTCTTCTGGCGAATAAATTGATGTATGTTGTTGAGTATTCGTGACAGACGCACGGGGTCTTGATCCGACGGTATACGATTCTGTGGCATACGCATAGGTTGGACGGGTCGGTTCCAAATTATAAGCCTGTTCGTTGTTTTGGTTGGGCAGTGTACTTTGGGTGGCATATTGAACGGGCTAAAATTATAAAATTAATAATCTATTTTACAGACATTTTCTGCATTAAGACACATACCAGAACTCCACCAGATTGTGTAATAGTAGTCTGAGTCCTGTGGTAACGGCGTCTTTCGTATTCCTGTTCGGTACCCGGTCTTCCTTGATCCGTTTGCTGACGACTTTCGTAAATGCGGCGTTCTTCTTCGTTTCTGTATGGTTCAAGTGGGGCTGAGTATTGAGGACGTTGTTCTCTACGAACTGACGTCGGAGTTGTTGGACGTACTTGATTAAATGCACCCGGTGGGGCTAGACCGATTTCGGGTTTTGTCTCACCTGGATAGTATCCAATACCGGGTTCCTGTTCTAAATCCTCTTCGGAGCCATAGTCTTCTTCGACACGCGGTGGTTGATCACCCCTGGTTCTGCTGATATTTCCTCCACGACGTTTACCAGTCAACTTGTCTATGCCAGTGCCATCAGCACCTGCAACTGCACCTGGATTCGTTGAATCGTATCTTGTCTGATCCAGATCAACTGTACTTTGTACATTATTTCCAACTGTTGCTTGTTCCTTGTCCGATTTGGCTCCAATTTCATATTTACCCGTATCGAAGTTGTACACCCATTCATAACCACCAAAGTAGAACAGGCCATTTTCAATTGTTGTCCGGCTATCTTTTTCCGACATCACCCCGTAGCCAATCGTTTGCAGTTGTTCCCTTAACCTTTGCAAACGCTCAGCGTATTCCACATCAGTAATTTCTAATTTCTCAAATCGGCTCATCTCTGCGTTAAACTCATAACGATAGCCACCGTGATGGAAGTATCCACGATTTATAATGTCTCTTTCCTCCTGCTCTGACAATTCCTTGTGCCCCAATCGTTTAATTTCATGTCGTAAAATATTCAATCTGTCGCCAAATTCATTCTCTGTAAACTCTACTCGTTCGAACTGACTCAGTTCCGGATTGTACGTCCAGTAGACACCACCACGCTCAAATGTACCACTCGAAATTGTAGCATTGCATTGTTCTACTGTCATCTCACCGTAGCCCAGACGACGGATTGTATCCTGTATACGCCTGTAGATCTCTTGGTACTCGTTTTCGTTTAATTCTGCCAATTCACCCACATACTCTGCCTTGTCCAGTGTCTCATTCTGAGAATTGTATATCCACTTGTATCCACCGCGTACAATCGAACCATTATCCAGAACTGTTATGTAGCATTCACGTTGTGTTACCTGACGCAATCCCAGACGCTTTAGAATCTCTTGAATTCTATTGAAAATATGCTGACGTTCCTCTTCGCCAATCTGAACACGCTCGAAACGTTCCGATTCTGAATTGTATGTAAAACGATTGCCTCCACGAATGAAAGTACCCGTACGAACGGTCTGGTTAATCTCATGCTGGTTCATCGGTTGCAGATTGAGAATTTGCAATTGATGCTGTAGTCCACGGTTTATCTGTTCGTATTCAATGTCTGTGAGCTCAACGCGCTCACCCTTCTCGTAACGTCCCTTGTCTGCATTGTACAAATATTTGTATCCGTTATGTGTAAAGCCTCCGCTAGCAATTGTTGCATTATACTCTTTCTCTGAAAGTCTTTCGTAGCCAAGGCGAGACAGCTCATCCTGAATGCGACGTAAACGTTGACGATACTCCTCTTCGGTATAGTTTAAGACATATTCAACTGTGGTCTGTGGAGTAGCCTGATTGCGGATACGTGTCTCTTCAGTATCCGTGGTTACAACGTGCTGCGAGACACTTGGTTGAAAAACTGGTGTTTGCACTTGTCGTATTTGCTCGTCTTCATCGGTACGGCTTTCGAATCGTGTAACTGGACGTGGTTGGAGTCTGGTACGAGTTCGTTCTTCACGTTCTTCTTGAGTAGTCGTCGTGCGTTGTACAGTTGGTTGCTGGTGGTAATCAAACAGGTATTTAAATATAATATAAAATAATATGTTGGTTAACTATCCAATAGGACTTTGCTAATAGTTGGAGATAAGGCCTCCTCACACGATGCGAAACTCGCATGCGAATACTAGAGGCAAGTCATTTGCTCGCATTCGGACCACTCGCTCAGTGTGACTAGTTGTTGCGAACGTATTCATTCCAACAATTCACTTGCTGCGAGCACTCGCCGCTTGCACGTTCTGCATCTTCGAGTGTTTTACTCGCAAGCGAGAATGAAAGCACATGTTTTCACATGTATGTATGTGTGAACACTGTGAACTGTGAAGCGATTATGGTCGTGAGTATAGTATTGAAGAGGCAAAAATTAGCAAAGTTCTTGCAATTATTATGTTCTATTGTGCTGTGCGAACTGGTTGAGATGGCAGCTACAGAAAAGCAAAATATTTACATGTGCTTGTGTGTATCTTTGATGTGAAATATTTTTTTCTGAAATACCAGGGAAATATGAATGAGACCCGAAAATGTATTCAAGGGGTTAATTTTATGAGAAAATCTGAACGTAATTTATATAAGTTCAAAGTGGCTTCATTATAAACAAACTACCCGAGGTTTGCATAAACTAGGTTCGATATGGATAGGCACTAGATGAATTACCCATAAATAATAAATAAATAAAAATTTGGGTACTCGAATTGTTTTTAAGAGCTTGTTAACTTTCAAGTAAGAAGGTGGATAAACTTAACTGATTTGAAAACCCAATAAAGAAGATGTATAGAAGTAAGATTTCATTTAAATAGCATTAAACAATTTTATATCTGTAAAACGAAGAGCGCGATCTGGAGAGATAATTTAGCGGTCGAGAAGACGCTAAATCTCATTATCATTGGATCCTGTAATCCCTTGTGTGACATAGGGCCAGTGTGAGTGGTCAGGTCATGCTAATGTGCTGTTTGTGTTGTGGTACTCCTATTGGAGCTACTGTACTCACAACACATCCCCGATGGTTAGGAGTCTTAATTTGCCCTGACGCGACTCTAACTACTTATGCACCGAGAACTATCTTGCTATTTCTATTCGGAATCGTGAATCATCAACGCCATCATACACACTTCGGACTGCCGGCCGGAATTGAACCGGCACCTCCCATTAGCCAGGCCAACGCGTAACCCACTCGGCTATGGCTATGGTTACGCTAAATAACTACTATAAAACATTTTGGATTTGAGTTTTTCTAGTGAACCGAATATAAGCGGCATATCCAGAATGTTAGTGTACTCATGTTGGCAGTGGAGCATGACTTCTCCAATTTGCAACGAGACCGGTTCGTTGAAACCTGTCAACGCGACAACACGTTTCGTAAACAATCTCCCGCCAAGTGCGAAATACGTGGGGTCATCCGTTATCTCGTTTGGAAGGAAAAAATAATTTCTCCGTTCCATCGTTACTGGAGATGAAATTTGGGTAGCACAGCCTGAAACCCAAATACAGTCTCAACAGTGGCTTCACACCTGTTCACTCTCCGCCATAAAGAATAAAACACAATTTCAGAAAATCATGGCATTGTGTTTTGATTTTAATCGAATATCTGCATCAACTTTGCAAGATACTGTGATGAGGAACTGCTTGCCTCGTTAAAATGCGATATCCTAAACTATCCTGCGCTTTTCCCTGATCTATCACCTTCAGATTACTATCTCTTTACCTCCCTGAAGCTGCACATGGGTGGAAAGGGTTTTCAACCGACGAGGAGGTAAAGGGGAGGAGAGAGAAGTGGACGAAGGCGGGAAACTACTTCGATGAAGGCATCAAAAAATTTGATAATTTATTTAGGAAATCTTATTTTTAGAAATCGGATATTTCAGGACAACTTTTTTTCTAGATAATTCTTTTTTTTGTAATCGTAATCTATGAAATCGGTTATTTTTAAGGAAATTGGGTTATTTTCTAGGAAATCGTTTTAATTTCTATAAAATCGTTAATTTTTATAGACAATCAGTTTTTTTTAGAAAATTGCATTTTTTTATGAAATTGGCAAGTTTTTGGGCAAAATTCTTCTATATAAATAATTAAGCAATACAAATATTTAATTAAATCTATCATACCTGTGGTCGATTGTATCGATCGAGTGTCTGGAACTCTGTGTTCTGGTCGATCACAACCTGTGGACGATAGTTTGGCACAACTTCGGACTGCACCATATGATTGTAAATACTATGCTTTCCGCTTGGTACTAAAGGTACCTGCACAGTAAACACATTCTCTTGACGATTTTCTGTCTGAACTTGCTGAACCTGTTGCGTTGGTCTGACAATTGTTCGATCTCTATTGCGTCGTTCTTCGGAGCGTGTGTTCTCTTGACGCGTGTAATCGTAAGGCTGTGGTCTTTGATGCTGTTGCCTGGATTCCTGTTCTTCTTCCACGTGGGTTGTGACGACTGTGTGCTGGGTCGGTACTACTACTGGCAGTCTGCGTTCACGTTCCTCGGTACGACGGTTCTCCTGACGTGTGTATTCAAAAGGCTGTGGTCTTTGATGCTGCTGCCTGGATTCCTGTTCTTCTTCCACGTGGGTTGTGACGACTGTGTGCTGGGTTGGTACCACTACGGGCAGTCTACGCTCGCGTTCCTCGACGCTTGTTGAACTTGTACGGTAAATCTGTGATCCAATCGGACGCTGTGGTCGGTACTTTTGTGTTCTCTGACGTTCGTCATACTGATTTTCAGTCCTTTGTGAAACAAAGACCGGTGTTGGAACTGGTCGTCGAATGTATGCCGAATCGTGAGTTTCAATTGATGACTGCTGGGAGCCACCTACTGCGACCGGAATCTGCTGTCTACGATCATAGTGCTCTCGAGTTTCAGTGTTTCGTTGTTCATTCTGGTTATAGACAACGGGAAATTGTGGTGAGGTTGAGGAACTACCACTTGTGGATGTGTAGTTATACTCTTCGCGGTTTACAACCGGTCTTCGGGGTCGTACAACCTCAGAATTTTCCTGCACGGAACTAGTTTCACTAGAGATGCGCGGAACGGAAATATAAATAGATGGTTTTTGAATTATTCCTTCTTCGCGACTGTTTGTACGAGTAATTTGAGTGCGAGTGCCTGCAACTGGTCGAGTATACCCGAATTCCTTATCAAAATATTTACTTTCGCGTTGCTTTTGATCGAAGATTGACTGTTGGACCTGCCGCAGATCATTGTCACCGAATACATTTTGTTGGGCTTGTTGTACATCAACAGTTTCTCGATTGTAAGTATTCGACTGAGTAGGAACAGGTGCTCCAATGTATTGACCTCTATTTTGCTGATGGTATCTGTTTGAAGTGCTATACAAGTTCTGATCGAACTCGGTTTTGTGATGCTTGTTGAGCTCTTCAAGTTTCTGGGCGACACGATGCTCGAACCAGAGTGGCTGTTGTACTTGGCTGCGTGCCAGCTTACCAGTTTGCATATCCGAAACGATCTGACTAGTCATTTCCTTGGCAAGAATATCCAGCTCCTCTTGTGTTTTACCCGTCGATGTGGTCAGTGTTCGACATATGGTATTGCATGGAGAACCTGCCTCAGAATAGCTACTGGTTCGATAATATCCAGATCGTTGTGGAGAATTAAATTCAGCACGTAGTTTTTCGGCCATTCCTTGGATTTGATCTTGATTGCTACGTGTCCAGCCAGCTTGTTCGGCATTCTGACGTTCATAGTTGCCCGAGTCGCTGTTGTAATATCTATAAAATAAAATAAACAGCAAAAAAAATGCGCGGATATATTAATATTATAAAGCGATAAGAATATATAACCATGAAAATATGAGACGCAATAACAAAAATTATTCAATTACCCAGAGGCCCCGGAGTCGATGAATTTCGAACTACGCTGATACTGGTACTCCCGACGTTCCTCGTGCAAATTGCCTGGCGTTGCCAGAGTATTGGTGACGATAAGGCATACGAAGACGAGCAGCAGCAGTGTTATCTGTCTGCTTGACCCCATTTTAACGGGATTCAGATTGTTTTTTTGTGAGTCTGTGAATGCGAGCACGATGTTATACTATATATTATATATAAATATGTTTTGATTTCTGTTGCTGATTTCAATGTAGTTTTATAGAAATATGTTCACATTAAAGATAATTTACTATTTGTATTGATTTTGAATTACTAAGGAAATCGATTGAGATCAATGACGTACAGATAAGTCATAAATGATGTAAACGTTGTAAATTAGATTATCAGAATTTCCCAATAAAGTACGTATAAAAGTAATTACTTTTACGTATATTACGTATATAAAATAAATAATTTATTTTTAACAAATCTATTAAAAAAACACAACTTTAAAACTTACTATATTTCACTGACTCTATAATTTAAGATCTTCACAAATATATAGCACTAGTTTTTTTTTATATTTTACCAGAACACTCTGACTTGTTCGATTCGAACGTGTCTCAAGACTGACCAAATTACGATCTAACGACAGTTGTTGAAGTCGATCGTCGACGAAGACGTCTGCGTGGTGATGAATGATGACTGATGATTGGTATATTTATCAATGCTTGTTTCAAGACGTTTTTACAGGGTGCGGTTAATATTTATTTGAAAAAAGTTTAATTTTTCAAGTTATAAATAGTTTGATTTCGATAACTATAAAAACACAGTTATTTGTCTCGAAAATTGTGATTCATGATTGCATTTTTAAAATAAATTATAAATCTAATGAACTAATATTAATATATTAATATTTCTTCGATCACGTGTCTATAAAACACTCAGTGACACATGTCTTAAAAATCGCAAACATAATATCGACAAGGTCAATTAATATAATTATAATAATATGCATTTTTTGACTATATTTGTACAAGCATCAAAGTATTAAAGCTAAATTTATATTCTATGACTCTATGTAGTCGACCTGAGATAATTGCAATTCGTCATGTTGCAATAGTCTAGAATGCGTCTTTTGTGTTTTGTGTGGGTTCATTTGAGTGTCTGTTTGGTATAAACATCGATGATTAAAAAAAAAAAACAGAATTATAAATATCGTGGAAACTTCATCGTTCTTCGTTTATAAAAAAATAATATTGGGATGTATAATAAGTTCTTTTACAGTTTTATGACTGGATGATTCAGTACATTGTGACTATTGTGAACTCTTGACAAAGATGGACATCAACAAAGAGAAAAATGGCATATTATATTATATTTTACATTTTTTGCGACAACGTGAAGCGCAAACGGTCGTGGTCGAAGCGCGTTGAAGCCTCTAAAACATTGGCCAATCCAGGATTAACGGCGAAGGAAGGAATTACGGTGTGTTGGATGGGATTGGAGGGAATCATTTACTATGAGACCTGTACTTTCGACAACTGGAACGCTTGAAGCAAGCAATCGCCCTGAAGCGGTCGGCTTTGGTCAATAGGAGAGGAATTGTGTTCCAGCAGGTCAACGCCAGACTACACACCTTTGATGACGCGCCAGAAGCAAGCTCGGATATGTGATAATTGATTTTATGCAAATAGTGACGCAGGCTTCTACGAGCGAGGTATAATGAAGTTGGAATTAATTAATAATCTAAACCAGATTCTCTATGTAGTTAAAAGACTTTTCTTAATCTATTTCTATTTAAAACAAAAATCCTAAACATTAAATTAAAAATATATAAAAAATCAAAAAACTTTTATTTACTTCCGGGTGTTTTTGATCGCTGGCCTTGAATTCAATGCATGTATATGTCTCCACCAGCATGTAAGCTACTGAATAAGTCCATTGTACTACAACCTAGACTAGACTAGAGTCGGTAGTCATCCGAAAACCGACCTTGAGTGAATGGAGGATTCAATCTATCCGTATCTCACGCAATTCGGACTATCTGCTTTGGTTTTTTAACATGGTTTATCCAAGAACTGTTTGGATATTGTACAATCATTCCTTAAATTCCAGTGATTTATTTGGTCCAGAATATAATTTAGGTTCAAAGAAACCTGAATCACTGCCATTATATGCAAGAACGTCGACGTGTTCATTTTCGGCAATTCCCGACTGACCAGGAACGCAGATCAGGCTTACGACATTTTGGGAAGATAGTTTTTGCAAAGTTTTCCAGAAAGCGCTTGTTGCTCTAATTAGTTTATTGTCCAAATAGGGGTTTCAGCTGCTTTTACTGTCAATAATAATTTAAAGAGTATACTCTTTGTACAGGATTGGGGTCAAGATTTATTGTCCGTAGATCATATATTTCCGTTTTCCTGGTAAAGAGAAGCCATGTCGGGCTTCTTACAATTTTGAAAATGTAATAAGCCATACGAATACAAATTGAATTAAACCATGCAGGGTTAATGGCACTTTTGAGAGGGTAGTTAGCCTTACGAAGATAGTGCAAGAAGTGGTAAACGGAACATGTGTTTTTTCGAGGGCGAATAGAGAAAAAGTTTTGAAAAATGTAGTTTTGAGATCGGCTTTAGCAATATTTTTACTTTTACTCTGCTATCCCAGCACCTTTAACTGCCCTTTCAACTATTCATTTTGCTCTTCTGTTTCTTTTCTGAGTGATGTAAGGTCCTTCCGACCGATTTTTAGATGTTTTGATGCTGAGCGGTTTGTGGCTTTTACTCGACGTTGATCAGTTTCCATGATAAAATTGTATAATTCAGAACTGATCCTCAGCTGACTCATGACATGTTTGCATGTCATTCTTGGATAGTTATGAATCATTTAATACAATTTTTTTTTAAATTGCTGTGTAGTATAACACCTTAAGGAAGAAGGTAGTTATATGCTGAAGGACTTAACGGTCGGACCAAGTTTCGGAATGTAGACATGTAGTCAAAGGCCAGACATCAATGCTATTCTGTTAATCTTCTCCAGTAGATTTGAATGGCAAAAAAGATTTTATTAGTTTTTCGTCTTTAATGAAATGAATGAGGTCTATACAGAGTTCAGAGTTGTCAGAGAAGTTTTTTTTAAATTTTATATGTCAACGGGAAAACCCCTACTGACCGTTTATTTATCATCACTAAGTGAGGATGGAGTCGTTCTAACTATGCTAGACAACCACCTCTCAAATAGTAACTGCATACAAAGTTGACATGTTTACAATATACTAGTTTACAAAATAAAAAAAATATAGTGGTATAAATATATAAACAAAATGTGTAAACAAAAACCGACCAGGGACGACTATCCAAACATCTAATTGTGAGTTATTACATTTCAGGACACATGTGACTCCAATTCGCGGATACACTGGACGATTTTGTAAAATCAAAAAAGCTAGAAAAGATTTGGCTGTATGTCATTAGCTCTGTTTGCCTATAAGAAGTTCTATGCCTTTTAACTCTAAGAAAGTCATGCTCACGCAAAACTCGAGCTGGTACGTTTATGTGCAAGTGACAACAATTTAGGCGTTTCTAAGCGACATGACAGCAAGTAGAAAATGAACAACGCTCCGGAATTGTTTCGTCGTTCTGAAAGGGAATCCAAAGATAAGATCCTACAGCGGTCAGCATAAGAAGGAAGAGCAAAGTTGTCCTCCCTTACTGGTGCCCGGTGCAATTCACATAGAAGAAATTTCTTTTGTATAGATTCTAAACAAATAGAATGAGCTGCGTGACTTGGATTCCATACAACCGAACCATATTCCAAATGTGATCTTAAATTTGTTGTCAAAAAATTCAGCGCAGATTCTCTTCATGAAACCGAGCATGGAATATGCCTTTGCAATCGTTACGTTACGTTAATATATTTACTGAACGATAACTTCTCATCAAAGAGAACACCTAAATCACGCATTTCAGACACTCTAGTTAAGGAG
>JANSTU010009086.1:0-16101 GCA_027564075.1 Bolitophila hybrida
AATCTCGGAGTCTTGTTTGATGTAGTTGTTGACGATCCACTTGAAGCGAAATTGTCAACAACTCCTTTTCTTACCACCAGGTTTTCTTTTCTGTTTCCAGAAGAGAAGGGCTGATGGTTGACCTTTGTTTGCCTCGAGTGATGTTGAGGCGCGTTTGCGACTTTTGCCACTGAAGTTGATGGGCCTGCAGGTTTGAATATGGTCGGTGCGGTCAGTAGTAGGAACAACTGAGCTCAGTGATGTCTTGTTGTGTGTCGTGCAATTTGTGTGTGAGAGGAGAAGGTAATCGTTGCAATTCCCGTTGATGATGTTAGGATTTTTTTAAGGATAAACGTTCCCGGGAGATGATCAAGTCTCAGCTGTGTTATGCATTCAAAATGAAGGACCTTGGTCGTGCAGAGCAATGCGTCGGATTCAAGATCGAAATCAGCTATATCGCAAAGGTGCTTGACCGATTCGGGGTGACAAACTGCAAGGCAGCTCCAACGCCAAGCGACCCGAGCCAGAAGCTTTCGATCACGATGGCCAAAAATTGAGAAAGAGACTTCTAAGATTCCCTATCAATAGGCGACGGGAAGTCTTTTGTATCTGGTTCAGGCAACCAGACCTGATCTTGTTTCTACTATGAGCGATGGGCCGTATCATGGAAGCAACCAAAGAGAGGCATTCTGGTTGCGTCAATTTGTTGACTGGCGCAATGACATCAATGGGCCGGTCGAAATCAAATGTAACAACCAGGGTGCCATTTCATTGACGATGGAGGACATTTTTCGCAAGAAGACGTAGTATATCGGTGTTCGCCATCATGTACGGGACAATCAACATACGCGTTGACAAAGACCGTATCTCGCATCATCATCCAGCTTGGACTAGGTTTTATGGGCGTAACATTAGTCGGGTATTACCTGCACTTAATATTGTAAATTCCCATCGGGCAATACATTTTTTGTATCTGACAGTTGAATAATAAATTAGTCTTGTCGAAACCTTTAAGCACAAGGGATGTCTTATTTTTTCTATAAAATATGGTATTTTTGGATTTTTTCTAGAAAAAAAGTTTTATTTTTGGATTTTTTCTTCTAGAAAAAAAGTTTTATTTTTGGATTTTTTCTTCTAGAAAAAATGTTATTTTTGGATTTTTTCTAGAAAAAAATGTTATTTTTGGATTTTTTCCATAGAAAAATGTTATTTTTTTAGAGAAATTTTTTATTTTTGATTGATTGATTGATTCTTGGTATCGCTCTCATTCCAAGTTAGCCTGTCTGTTTTGGTTCTAATTTGCTCCAAGATCGTCGTTCAATCCAAAACCACTGATGGTCCATCGGTGAAAGTCCTCTAAGGTCGATGTTCTCCTCTCTAGGTCCGCAACTGTAGAATTATATACGATCTGTACTTATGCTAGCCGATATTTTTAAATTTCTTTTCTTCCCATATTCTGTTTTCCCTATTTTGCCATCTTTTTTCATTAAAAAAAAAAACTACCAACAATAAAAATACAAAATACACATAAATATAAAATTTACAAATCCAGTTTATTCTATTAATCGTATTCAATCACTTTGTTTTAATTTGTACACATTGTCATCGAAAGTTAGGGCTTAGTGACCGTCTGGGTATCATGTACAGCATCAATGATCTTCTCATCGGTAGCAATTCGTCGGAGTTCCGATTCGGCATCGTGTTCGGGAACACTTTGGATTGCCGCCGGGCTTGCGGACTCATCAGCTTCAACCATAATAGCAACTGGAATGATTTGTTCATCTGTTTCCGGTTTTTCTGGTTCAGTTGGGGTCGCAACTGGTTTAGCTGTGGATTCTGCTAGTATTAGTGCTTCAAGTGTGGTGGTTTTCGGCTTGTCTTCTTCAGCGTTTTTTGGTGCTTCTGGTTCAGCAGTTGGAACGATTGGAGATGGGTTGATTGTGGGTTCAGTATGGTTCTTAGCAAGGAGAGCGATCGATTCATCTGAAGCATCGATCATGGCTGGATTGGCTGGTGTTAGTTTGTCGGCCTCAGGGATGACGACATCAGACATTTTTGGTTCCGCTACAGTATCTGCGACAACAGCATCGTTCTTTTTGGCAGTCAACTCATCGGCAGAACGTGCTTGTACAACTGCAACGTCTTTCGATGACTTAGGTTCTGGCAGTACAACCATCACACCGGGTGAGACTGGTTGTACAATTATGTCGGCGTTCTTCTTGCGACGGTTCACCATAGCCATATTGTCAACCTTACTATCGACCGGTTCCAATGGCACGCTCTTACCACGACGTGGCTTTTCAGTCTTCTTTACTGCGCTCCTTCCCTCCGGGTTCGCCGAAATAAGTCTGACGGGATAGTCAAAGTTGTAGAAGAATCCTCGAGGCTCACCGAGTGGCTCTACATCCTCTTCCTCTTCGACACGAGCTTTTACCTTCTGATCGACCTGACGCGATTCACTGGAGTCAATGACAACAGTGTCGCCAGTTTTCTTTGCTGCATTAGGTGAAATGTGATGGTTGTATGGCAGTGTTGGGTACCGTGTAAGACCTTGTTGTTGATTCGACACCGACGAAATGATTTCCATAGCCTGATCAACCTCAGACTGAGCTTCGTCCATTTGAATGGCATTCTGATTGTAGATATCACTCATCGGATCAGGATTCAAGGCAGCAGCACGTGCTGCAGCCTCCCAGGCTTGCTCGTGAGCAATACGAGCCGCCTCTACCTCAGGTGTTTCTGTAACAGCTTCAATTTCGATTTTTGGACGATTGTCCATCTGATGATAGCCCAAACTGTCAGCCCAATAGTTAACCTTAAAAAAATAAAATAATAATATTAAAATCAAAATATAATAATTAATTAAACATTCTTGGACTTACGATCATGTCATCACCATTGGCATCAACGTACTGATACGATCCGCGCACCTCACCGTTTGCATTGCGTGCCTCCAGTCGACCCTGATTCCAGTCCGAGTAGCCGAACATCGATCGACCCAGTCCATCTTGACCGTGAAATTGATTTGCTTCGAACGTTTGTTCCATGTACTCTTCTGGATTTTCGATCAGTCGTCCCTTGTCATAGAAGTTCTCTCCGTCGGCAAGTGGACCTTCGCTCAGCTGAGGCGCATACGAAAGCTCCAGCGTACGACTGGCAATGTATTTCTGAGCCTCTTCCGGTGATAGATCCATCAGCATTATACGTTCGCAAAAGAACGCCGGTAGAACCTAAGTGTATAAAATGTAATATAATATATTTTTTTTTTAATTTATAATTAAAATTATGATTAAAATAAAAAAAAAGATTTTTTAATAAATAAGTTTATATGTTAGCCTATTTTGTTTTTAAAAGGAGCGTATTTACTCTCTCACAAGGTTAAAACATATATTTATAATCAAAAATCTATTTTAATTGTTTTATTCAACAATTTGCACTTGCATTGAATAAATAAAAGACCGCTGATCTGAAAATATTATCTATATCTCTTTCCATTGTACGGTACACATTTATTTATATAGCCATTATTGACTCTACACAATATTTACCTTACGTTTATCGTTATTATTATTAGCAATACTCTGAGTGCATCCTCACATACGCAATGCAAACCGACGAAGCACTTATGCAATAAACACTCTCTGAAATCGGAGACTATACTATGGAAAAGCGAATGAGTTCAAGTGAGGCGTGCTCAAGATCTTCAAGGTTATTATTTGAAGTTCATTAAATTTACGTGTGTGATAAATAATTACTTGCTAAAGGGCATATTTTAATGAAACCGGGTATTTTGAAGATTCAAAATTATTATTGTATAAAAATTGGAATACAAACAAATTGACTTAAAATAAATATGGCATAACAACAATAGAAAAAGTTATATTTAAAAAGGATGAACAAATCGGGTGTAATTTCATAAAAAACATTGTTTTATTTTTAAAGAACAATAAATTGACTGCCATCAAGGTCACCCCTGTATACCACCCGACCTTGAACTAATCCCAGTCTTCGTCATGAATGTCCATTATGATAATCTCCCTATTCGCAAAACACACACACACACACACATAAAAAGCATTTCGGGCGATAAACCGCACGTCTAAACAAGCACGATTCAAATAAACAAAACGAAAGACCTGAAAAGCGACGAACCAAATAACACATATAATTTTGTTATTGTACTACTAAAACATTTGGCAGCGGTTGTTTAAAGGACAATTTAGACTAGAATTAGAATTTAATATGTGTTTTTCATTAGTTTGGGAAAACAAAACAATAATCAAAATACACAGACACTCAAAATGTAGCCGCGTAATAATTTCTCAATAAATTCAATTAACACGAATCTGCACTCATCATCAACTAAAAATCTTTTGTTTACCATACTTAAATAGTATTAACATATACAACATTTAATTGTTTGTATTTATATTACTTTTGGGCGCGGGAATTTACGGCTTATTTGCGGTTTCGATTACGCAGAATGTACCGATAAAATGGAACGCGTACGTGAGCACCATTTCGTATTGAGATGAGAGTCCATTCTATAAGTTATGACGAATACGATTTTATTGGAATTTTATTGGCGTGCGCCACACTGACTGTGAGTTGAATCGTTAATTAGATCGCTAGACCAATAGATATTTTTGTATGAGTATTCTGGGAGTTTCTAAAGAACCGTATAAAATAGACAGTGTCGATTAGAATTTTGAGTTAGAATTGACATACAAATATACTTTGAATTATGTTTTTTTTAAAACTATAATTATACAAATGCTGGATTTTTTTTAATTTACTCCTCATTGTTTTAAATATTTAAATCTTAACTAACCGTCAATAAAACCGCAACAGCTCTCATCTTCGATTCTCAAAATTCTTCTTCCACTTCTTAAAATTTCAATCACCAATAATCACTTCAAATCACAGCACTTAAATCAGAGTACGAAGGCAGTAGTTTAGTTTTAAAAATAATTATATATCCACAGAATGTTTTTGTCCAGTAGTCCTCACGGCAGCACCGCGTTCTCGATAATAACTTTTGAATACCAAAACGGCTAACATTTATATAATCTAGTCCGTGAGCGACACGCAATACGCGCTCGCATAGTCTCTATATGCCGTCTGTACACTCGTCTTCTTGGTCATGTATATATTATACATATGTGCAAATATAAATAATATACATGTAATGCGTTAAGGTTATACATGGTACAACAACAAATTCTACTATTCGCGTCGTACACAACCACGAAGAAAAGATCGATTTTCGAACTCCGCGCGCTTCTTTTGTTTAGCCGAGGACTTGCGCGCATGCGTAAAAATAGATGCTTTTTAACGCAGGAACTGCGCAGTAAATATATAGTCTCTGTCCAGCGATAACAAGTGGTAGATGTTTATAAATAGCTAATTACACAGAATGCATCGATGCGTTCAGAGAGTATTTTTTCTCTTATAACAGCTTTTTTTATTTAAGGATTTTGTATATATGTGATCCTACATAGGTATAATTAGGAACGGTCGACTCTGATATTAATAGAAGTGGGAAAAATCTGCATCTGGTTTTTAGAAGTATTTATGATAACTGATTAGGTTTATAAAGTTTAATATAAATCAATGATCGACTTTTTCTGATTCGCTCCGTCGATTCTGAACTGATTATAAAAATTCAATAAAGAATTAATAATTTATAATAATATTTTTTGATACTTTATCTGATCCTGATCACTGATTTTATTTAAATGGATTATTAAATCTAATAAAATTATTTGTTAGAAGATCGACCCCAGACTGATTAGTTACTGATTTAATCATTCAACAAATTTAAATATAAATTCAATGAAAAGATTTAACCAAGTATTTATAACCGATCGCATAGGAATAGACAATATATCTAAATACGATATAAGAACTGCTACTGACCACTAATCGAAACTAAATATTGGTTGGTAGGTTGGGGAAAGAGTCTTGTGGTATTTTCGCTAGATGTCATTGTGATGTTTGTGGACCCGATACATTGTCCATTAGCACAGCACAAAGTTGGTTTCAACGATTTCGTTCGGGTGTAGATGATGTGGAAGATGCTCCTCGCTGTGGAAGGCCAATCGTCCCAGTAGACCGGCATGTGAGTACTCGAGCCATCGCCCAGGAACATCGACCATAAAACAGTTTGGACACATTTGCATAAGCTTGGTACACACAATAGTATATTATTATAATATATTGGGGAAAAAGTCTTGCGGTGTTTTTAAGTTATTTTCAACGCTTTGTTAAACATAGTTATATTGATCCGATTTAAACCAAATACGCGCCGTTCTGACGGATAACTTCTGCCCATTTTTCCATGATTAAAGAAATTCTTGTCCCTATTGGCAAAAAACTTACTATTGCCAAGAGCGTTCTGCATTGACCGGAAAAGATGGTAAGCAATAGGAGCCAGGTCAGGACTATACGGTGGGTGCGATAGGACCTCCCATCCGTGCTCCCGGAGCTTCTGGCGGGTCTGCAAAGACGTGTGTGGCCTCGCGTTGTCTTGGTGGAACACATTACCCTTCCTATTGGCCGATTTTGGCCAAGTTGCTCGCAGTCTCATTGGATTCTGTAATCCCTGGTGGGTCATAGGGCCAGTGTGCGATGTCGCACACCGGATTTATTGTCCATTACGGGTTCACGCGACTGGCCAGTGCCTGTATTCAGACTAGCACGTTTCGAACGTTTTAGCTCAGTTTTGAAATACATGAAAGTGGTTTCGTAGTCTCACTTGTACGTTAATTTACGATCGAAACGTTTTTGCTCAATTTTGACAGTTGAACGTTTTCAAATATTGATCTAAAGTGAATTTGTATTCATACTTACATGTTCCACTTACTTTTACACACGTGACCTATTTGCCGTTCTTTTTTTTTAAATAATCGCCCCGCTTTCAACTGTCAATCACAATGTTTAGCTATCAAATAAGAATCAGCTGATTTAATTTATCATGATGCACAAGTCTTCAGCATAATAGGCGTAGAAGCAGTTGATGGTTGCAAATCGAGAAAGGAGCGTGGATGGACATACCAAACAGAGATTTATATATAACTATATATACTCGTATAATATAATTTTTTTTCTAGGTCCGAATTGCTGGCCTAATTGGGGAGCCGTCCGTATCCATGTAGGTGTTCCTTGATAAAGAACATTTGGATGACGACCTACCACCCCCAGCCACACCAAAAAGAGCGCGATCATTTAAAAGTCTCCGTAGGTTGCCACACTCCTTACTGTCGCGTTACGAATCAGTCCGTCTGGTCACAGGTACATCATCCTCATCCTTGATTAACACAAAAGATCCGACGGTCATATTTTCAAGCACCTGTCTCCATTTTACACGTTGCTCGATATTGCAAACGTATTCCTGGTTTCACCGGTGACAGAAATCTTGCCGTAACCGATGAATGTATTGCCATCGTTACAATGTGTTTAACCACAATTCACTAACATTAGGGACTGTTTTCTAAACTTCGCCAAGACTAGGTGTTAGTGCCGTTAAGTCCGTTGGATCATCCGTCATTGCTGATAAGCTCCAACCGATGTGGAGTTCTATAGTGTTCCCATTAACTGTTGTGAGATTGCCCGTTTTTGCAGAAAACACCGAACACATTTGTCAATAAAGTGCCTTAAGGTGTTTCTTGACCGTGGTAACCAAAACCGTGTACACAGAGTACAAAGCATGATCTTGACACCACCGTGTAATAGTTTTTGATGCTGCCCAGTACCAAATAATGTGTTTAACATGTTTTTTTTTAGGTAAAATAATTGGAAACTTCTGGTCGAATGGTATGTTCGACTGCGCTAATAGTCCACAAACCAGAATGAGTCCTTCTTTAGCAAATTTCAATTTCAAATTTCGGACAAATCTGTGTAAGTATACTCGGTTATCTCGGATACTCTCTTGGCCACAAACCATACTACTGAAGCACACCACCAAAAACACTCTATTGGACCAATTTTTAACGAGGTCTTGACCGTTGTAAGAAGCCTAGTAAGCAATACTGCTCCACACATCTCGCCAGTCACACCTACCTTACTGAAGCCACACGAGTCTTTGATGCGATCATATGGCTACCGTGACACTTCCATTGGGACATGTTGATCGAGCATATATCACTGCTGCGTTAGCTGCTTTTGATGCGTCGCAGAAACCATGTTACTGCGTGTGCTCGTTGTCCATGCTTGATAGCAACTGTTTAATCCGTATTGCCGCGATACTGTAAAGGCCCATACAAAAGTGTGGTTAGATCCGTCAATCTCCATCAAATGCGCCTTCAATAATGCCTTTGAAGCGTGAAACAGGTCTTCCGTCTACTCAATGGTTTAAAATGACAAATCTTCATTGCCGTTTAAGGAATCGACTTTTAACTTAGTTTCTACAAAGTCATGCCAATTTTTCTCCAGGCTTTCGAGTTTACAGACTACCATTTCACATGTGTAGTTGAACAGTTCCATAATGTTCTCTACAATCATTGTACAGTTTTTTATTCACTTGGATATTATTCCACCGCTGAATAAATCCGTATCAAAAGGACCAAAATGTTTACTCAACTTCAATAATTAGTATTACATTTTAATTATGATTTAATATAAAGGCGAAGAAGAAGTGCACCGTTACAAAAGCAAAAATAAATTCATTGGCATTTAAAATAATTTAGAACACACTAAAATTAGTATCTCTACTGCATCCGTACTGATAACTGCTAGATTAATTTGATGACAGATTCATTAGTTGAAGATATAACTGATAACATTGAATAATCCACTGAGTATTGATCAAATCTAACTAGCTAATAATTCTCAATATTGAACTTATTCACGCAAAAACTCATCACTCGTAGAGATAATTAGAACTTATTATAAATGATAACCACATTGTAATATTTTCTTAACCTCATCCATATTGTCGCGCCATCTCTGAGCGACTATTTCATCTAAATTAACAGTACAGTAAATGACTGAATATATATAATAATATATTATTGATGTTATTGTTATTGAATGAAATCTGACATTCATTCCCAATGGAAAAGTAAACATCTCCAATCGATAATATTTATTGATCTTTATTTTATTTCAATTTGTAATACAGTAAAATAATACAAAAAAAAGCATACATCTCTAAAACAAAATCCAGTTTCTTTGGCGCTAAGCATAAGCATGTTTTTGCTAATACAATCGAAACCAGCTTATCAAACATCGCAGTTCGTCTGCAGATGCATCACAAATTAAAATTAAATTGGATCATTAACCTGTGCTGGCTACAGACACACCACACACATATATATATATAATCATAGATCCTGCCTTTGTGGCTCATTAGCATAACCATATGAATAATATATTGAATAAACACACGTCGTGAGTGAGTGCTTATAAGTTAGTTCGCAGTGCACGGGCGACCACCGAGCGCATATATGCAAATTAACGAAAACGATATACAACTCAGTACACCTGAGTACGCATAAGTTCGCTGGTGCGTAAGCTCGATTCTAGGCTCATCCGCGTATGTAACTAATTAACATTGCTAATCAAGAGGGGACGCTGAGCGACCTTGGTCGTACACACACACACAAAAAAAACTGCTGGGAAGCATCTGATAGATTAAATATATTTACATTTTTTTTCAAGATGAATACGATTTTGAATATTTATATTTATGACATTTGTATATCGTCGCGCATTGTCATGTCACGCGCACTGATGGAAGATATCGGTTGTGACATTCGATGGCGACACAAAGCAACGGCGCGGCGGCTCGTCGATGTCTTCACAAACTCCTAATATGCGTGTGTGTGCTGCCGTATTACAACGCACAAGGACGCAACGTTAATCCCGCTCGAAGGACCGCACGCATTGTCGCATAAATCGACTTATTAGTGCGTTTCCTGAAACACGCACAATCTACGCAAAACAATCTATATTGTTACTAATGAGATAATGTTACGATTAAATGTAACCTTCTTTATGCAAATACTTGTATATTTCTGCACAATGTTATGTTTCTCTATGTTTGCACGCATATGTTCTTTATATAGAAAAGAATGTTAACAAACGCAATAAATACCGACGACGACAATAAATATAAATCTTCGATTAGATGCACACGCGGAAAATAAATGTGCACGTAGGATGAGCCGAAGCGAAACGATAGGCTCGCATAAGAACTATCACGTTGATGCCGTTTGTTTTGATTTATTAAATGCACAAATAATGTGTCGGCGCTCGTATTTAACTATTCTATGTCGTTTGCATATTAGTGCTTTTCCTGTGACTAGCGCATGCTGTGCGATGCGATAGAGTTTTAATACCATCGGGTGGCTGCAGTGATGCCGCCAGCACTTACGAATAATGATGATTATTTTAATATTTAATTGATTATTAATATTGCAGCGAGATTATTACGTAATAATTCGATTTCACAGCGGTATGTTTGTATTGATTAGCTGTAATCTTTGACACGTTTATATTTTGCATAAAATTCAGAGATTATGACATTTCTGAAATAAAGGTTATTAATTTGGAATAACGGAACATTAATGTCATCAATTAACATATACACACGCACCCATTATAGAACAATAAGTGTATGATGACGTTGATGATTCACGATTCCAAATATAAATAGTAAGATAGATCTCTTAGAGATATGCGCATTTGCCCTGCAAAGTTGTTAGAGTCGCGTCAGGGCAACTTAAGACTTCTAACCATCGGGGATGTGTTGTGTGTTAGAGCACAGTAGCTCCAATAGGAGTAGCACAGCACAAACAGCACATTAGCATGACCTGACCACTTGTGTGAACCCGTAATGGTAAATGAATCCGATGTGCGGCATCGCACACTGGCCATATGTCCCACAAAGGGTTAAAGGATCCAATGATGATAATTGATAAGGTGTCTCACTCCAGTTTGTCCAGTACTGGGATTCAGATTGGATAACCGACAAAAAATCACGCCCAACGCAATACGTTAACAAAATATTGATAAATGACAGATAAGAAAAATAAGTCGATATTGCAGAGCAAATGTCTATTAAATGCAAGACATGAAATCTCGCTAAATGATAGTTAGTTGTTTTGCTGCATACAAACACATTCAAGTATACATGCCTTGGTACAGCGCCATTTATAATTTTCATGCGTTACCACTTATAAGAAATGTTGATAAAAAACTACGTCAAATCGATATTTCTTTATCGCCTGACCAAAATCCCAGATCTCTTTGTTCGATGTTGCTCCTTTGTCGTAATCGTGACTAAACATAAAATATACATAAATAAATTATTTTTATTTAACTACAAACAAAATATAACTTACAATCTCAATCAACTGATCGGAAGGTGTTTATTGAAATGTCTCTAAATGACAGTTGTTTTAATGCATATAAACGCATTTAAATAAACATGCATTTTCATGCGTTACCAATTACGGGAAATGTTGATAAAATACGACGTCATGTCGTTTTGTCGCTTATCAAAAGAGAATAACAGTATTGCGAAAAATCATCGTTGAAGAGAAAATATCTGGATTTACCAATTTACTTTTCCTGAATTGGTCCGCATACATCATTGGTTCCGCTGCTCTGGATGTATTATACTTATATTTACTTTGAAACGATGATCGATGTAATTTACCAATTTACCACAATCAAAATTGATGGCATCAGAAAATGCAATATTCATGCTTGTCAGAAAACGTTTTACTTGTGCGACGTGTTGATGTCCAATTCGTTCATGCCACATAGCGATTTCTTCTGACGATACTGTTGACGAGACTTGAAACTTAATTTTGAATAGCCATTTCTCTCGCACCACAACTGCAACCACAACATCGTTCTTTCTTGGAATGTTTACATTTGTGGTTGTCGGATATCATCTTCAGCCCCTTGTCCATGGCACAATTCGTCGAAAAAAATATTTATGCGTATATCAGGAACATACAAAACGTTTGGCAATAAAAACATTCTCCTCGACTTGAACTGACATTGCTGCGTTGCACGAACGAATTTCCTTTCTTGTGTCCTGACTCTGTGTCTAAATGTATTGTACGTGCGTTGTAATGCGTTATAAAGCAACTATCGAGGAGTAATGCTTACACAAATATTTTGGTATTATATTACTATTATAGTTGATCAGGGTAGCGATTTAGGCAGATTATACACATAATGCACTAACATCTATCGCAACTGGTCGTTGTGATAAATGTTAATATATATATATTTCAAAAAAACTAAACGTGTCGATCTGCAATATTTAACGCACACGATATACAAGCTTGTTTTGAGTTGTCCCATGCACAGAATCGCTACCCTTTTTATAACGAATATATATGTCTCGCTTTAAACACGTCAATTCTGCTTTCTCAACAGACGTGTTCTCAATCATGTCAAGTATGGACACTTGTGCGAACAAAACGAATAACCGGGATTTCTGCATACAATGTATACTCTTACTCGTCAATGCATTAACCGATTCTACAAATACATAGTTAATTCTTAAATATATTTTATACATTTATAATATCTGATTTATGCATAACGATAATTGTTTTTTTGAAGTTCAATGTATAAATTGTTTATTTAGTCATTTTAACGTGTTCAATGTACAAAAATTAGTACCGTTACAATGTAAAATGGATATATCATCGGCAATTACACTGGTGTCAATAACAATAACAATAACAAAAAACTATAATAAAACATATAAGCCACGGGCATGTAGAATAATCATGGCATTTACAAACAATATATTTGTGCAATGTGTTAGAGACATTCAATAACCACGACCTGTTATCTACAAGATGCATTAACGGAACTGTTTCGAGAATACATCGTTCTACCATAAATAATACAGATATTATTATAGATAACATTTAGAAAAATCATAATTAATACAAATTTACTTTTGTGTATTTTTATTTATATATTGTAGCGCTCCTTGGCTCTGATGGAATGAATAAAGCTTACTTACTAATACAAAAATGAATTTAAATTAAAATAACAATTTTATATGATATTGACTTAAAACTAACATGATAAATTTAACCTAACCTGACTAAGACTAAGACTAATTGTTCGTGACATTTCAGATGTGTGCCCTGTTTTACGCGTACGCACTTTTTATAAAACAAAACTGAGTGGATGCGTTGCGTTGACTGTCTGAGAAGGCTAATGATGCTGGAGTGTATTGTGTGTCGTATTCGTTGTATTTCTGTTGTGACGTCCGTGGTTGCGGTTGGTGATGTTCTCGTTAAAAAAAATAAGAACATTTCCAATGGAAGTACAGTATTTCGTATGTTCGTTCGATTTGATTTATGTAGTGCGTAAGTTCAAAAAGAATATCTGGGTCGATTCGGTAGTGCAGATTGGTTGCGTACTGTGTGTTTATAAGTGGTCGTCATAAATGATGATGATTTTTCAAGAAATTATGACAATCAATTTGTATTGTTTACAGTTTATACTTTTCAAATCTAAGCGTAAACACAAATAAAATTCTTAAATATTAATATATTTATTTAAGAATTTTATTTGTGTTTACGCTTACGCTAATAATAATAATAAAATTACATTCGAATGTGTTAGCATACTAGTTTCCAAAAAATCCACGAGAGGCGACTCATTGCGTGTTGGAGCGATGATGATAATGATAGCTCATGATGATGATGATAGCTCATGAAGTTAGTGTGGATTTTTTCAATAGTATTTCTGCGGCCCCGGTTTAATTATATTTTCTCAAAATATTTGTTTATATTTGAAGATGAACAATAATATGAGCTGTTCCCGTTTAATAAAAGTCAGTCTGGAATTATAACACAAAACATGGGCTAATGCTTAGACATACAAATACGTTAAATTGCGGGAACACCCCACAAAAGGACTGGTGCAATAAAGCTATTTATACACAAATCATCGTACTGTATATTGCTCGGTATTTTGCGCAGGGCCAGTAAATAAACGTTCGAGCAAATGGTCTATTAAACATTAAATAGAGCCTAGGTTCAAAATAGTAAACCTAAAACCTCATTGCGAACCCCTTTTGAATCTGCAACTAAATTTAAACAAAAAATCAAGCCTATATTTGACTTCTTCTTCAATAAATTAAAAGTTGACGCGTAGACCATCGCTTAAAAGATTTACCATAAATTCATATAATTATTACTGTGCCAAAAGGGTAATTAATCGCTATACGATAATAGCAATTTACTCGGAACGAGCGACGACCAACGCTCTTTTACTCTAAAAACGTGTCGATTATCAAGTCAAGGGTATATATGTGTTTTATGTGTTACTTTAAAAGCATGTTGACATATTATAAACATATGTGCGTGTACGTTTGCGGCGATTTATTAGGTGATATTAAATTATATGCGTGTCTGTCTGTGGAATGGGTCGGTCACGACAGCCACATTAGATATGATGCAAAGTGTGTCTCTCAAATTTTCGGTTGTTGGTGATAATTCTACAAAAACAGTATTAATTTATTGAAATCCTATAAGTGTTATATCCTTGAAGGTAAAAACAAGCAATCAAGTGTATATGTGCCGAATTTTGAACTTTAATAATAAGATAAAATTGGTGTTACCATATAACTTCTAGTGGCGACATATCGGTTAAATGACAAACTAAATAAGCACAGTATAAATGTTTTAATACAATTGAATCTACAATAAATACAAACAAAAAATCTGTATTATCGATCTGTAGATTATAACATCTGATTTCGCATGATTTGCATAATAAGTACCTATATATTTGTATATGTAGTCCACGCTCCAACGACATACCGTTATCATGTTTGTTTCTATAATTTATAGATTTACATTTTACAATAAAATGCAAAACATTCACAATGTGCGCGCATTCACGATAACGGACGCTCAGTCATAAACTATATTATTATATATGCTTATGCAAATAAATATATTCAGCATTAATCATCAAGATCAGCATAATACAGCATAAAAAAACAACAACAAACCTACACGTCAAAGATTTATATTCAAAAACACGGCAATAAATTCGCGACCACGACGAATCTCTTGGTTCGCGTATTGAGTACCATATGGACATGTTTGTAGTTATAAACAAAATGAAGAAATGCTATATGACATATAGTATTATATATCTATATCCTAATATCTTTAAGTCGCCTTGGACTTGAATTCGTGTGATTATAAATATATTTATAGTGTTATTCGATTGTATGGTAATTCTTGAATCGTATGCAAACACGTTTTGTATAGACTTTTCTATATAATTATTGAAGATGTACCTGTGTGTGTATATTTATCTGTGAGTTTATTTGTGTTTTATTGCATTATATGAGCACAACTGCGGAATTCTTTAGTCGCTGGTATCTTCATCCATTCGATTTTCGAATTTATAGTTAACCAATTTAATTGTCGTCTATTGTTTTAAGGTGTACATATACACATTATATATAGTTTCAGTAATGCGGTCGGAAATTTACTATATTACAAAATATGCATGTTTTTATTTATTATGTATTTTTTTGAATATATTTTCTGCCAAACATCTCCTATTTTAGCAGTTAAAGTCTTGCAACCTATTTGCATCGGATCTACACCAAGAAAGACACAACATTTTTCTATCTGCTATCTTAGTAATTTTGTAAAAAAAGTTGACACGCTAGCTGTCATTTTAGGCTACTATTTTAAAACGCACCATATAAGATGGCAGCACTTGATGTTTGACATTTTATTAGTTATTCCATCATTCCACCCATCGCTATTTATGAAATTACAATAGCAATGGCATAACTGGATTTTGCTTATGTTATTGGATGCGGTTTACGGTGGTACATGAAATTTTTGATCACTATTTATCTTAACTTCTTTCGTTTTGAGGTTGTGTGTACATTAAATAGATATTTCATCTTTATTGTATGACATAGAATATTATATATTTAATATTTTTAGGCTCTAGGCTGTCATTTCCAGCGTTTATTTTGCAAACAGGTGTTTGTCATAGGCTATATATAATAGGTCTACAACTAAGATTTAAAGGTAAATTCATGATTTTTCGAGCTTTATTGTTCAAATATCAAAACAATCTTAATGTTCAAAGTATTGCCCG
>JANSTU010009097.1:0-30532 GCA_027564075.1 Bolitophila hybrida
GGATATTTTTCAAAAAGTGTATGGAATCTGTTCCTATTCCCGAAACCAATGAGTACAATGGCTCTGGTGGTGGATCTAATGGTATCAATTTCACTTTACCATTTGCGCAACATAATCCATTGGCTTCGTTTTTGTATTTCAATGCCTTACAATGTGAGCAAACCGTGTTCATAGAACCAATAACAACACATTGGTAGTTACTGTAGTCAATTGACACATCGTAACTGAAAGCAGCTCGATTCAAACTTGCTCGATTATTAGTTGAATGTCTCGCTCGCGCTTCACGCGTTTGTGATAGCCGAAGTCGTTCACGTTCATTTCGGTCGTCACGTTCTTCTGCAGTATGATTAGATCGGGAATTAGCTTGGTTTGTAGCATTTCGGGTTCTTCTACCTAAATTTCCTCGTCTTACAGGAGGCATATCTATATTATTAATTATTAAACACTGCACAAATCACGATATACGACGTTGACGTTGACGTTGACAAAAGTAAACTCAGTAGAGGACGTAACAGAAAATCCAAGAAAAACAACACTTCAAATCGACAACGGTCTTAGAATCGACAACAAATTGGTATGACTTTGAGTCATGGACTTTTAGTACCGGTTGTGTTTGTCTGATGTAATGACGGGATAACATGTATTTTAAAGTAAAACAAAAGAACTAATGTCGCGAAGTAAACCAAATAACTAATGATTCATTACATTTTGTGACTGTTCAATTTAGTCGGGTCGTTGAGTTTCAGAACGCGACATTACATTATCCAACGCCTACTGCAATTGACTGTACGTATTAGTTAGAAAACGTTTGATACGATAAACGATAAAGAAAAGGACTGTTTTTAAGGTTTTTTTTTTGTTTTTTCGACGTAAAAACCATCCTTGAGCTTCGACGAATATTAAAAAAAAAAATTGGCCAAATTGGTCCAGGCGTTCTTGAGTTATGCGCTTACCAACACATTTAGCGATTCATTTTTATATTATAGAATAACGTTTTCGACAATAAATGAGAATTTGTTTTTTTTTATTTTTATTTTTGAAATTTTCAGTTATAATTTCTTCACTTTAATTATAATAACCATTAAAATTAAAAATAAAATAAATATAAATTGATAATATATTGTTCAGTTCAATTATAATACATTTTTTATACTGGTGGTACGCACGCTTCTGGATATAAGGATTTACAGGTTATGTGCCCCGATAGTAATATTAAAAGAATTAAATAAATTTGATCTGATGAAATGGCGGATGCTGGAAGAATGGCAAAATTAAATAGTGCAAATAATTATTTCACATGGAAATGTCGGAATTGTAAATAATTGATCATCAAGATCTGGGAGCAATAAAGAAGAACAAGGGATTACAGTATCCAATGAGATGCAAGATGAGAAGAACTCGTTCATTCAAAATTAAACTTGGCAATTGTGTGAACTTCCAAATGAACGAAAACCAATTGGATGCAAATGGGTGTTTAAGGTGTAGAATCCTGGTTGAAGCATAAAACAATTATTATTACATTTTTCAATTTGTCAACTCGTCCTGCACCTTAAAGAATAATGAAAAAAATGAATCAAACCACATCTTGTTTTTGAGTTATGTGGCCACTCATTTAAAAAAAAGTCATTTCGAGAAAAATGCATTTAAAGTTTTTTTAATTCAAACAGCGTGTTAGTAATGCGTCATCTGTTAAGTTGTCGTAGACTTTTTTATTAGTGGTCAGATGTCCTATTATGATGGCTTGTGCTTGTAGGCCACGCCTTCTTATTGGGATATCAAATACTCGCACAACGATACGGTAGACAGGGCGCGTGGAAACAAACTTGTCCGACAGCTAAACGGCACTGCAACTTGATGTAGGTTTATCTGAAAGCAAAAATCCAAAAAAAAATAATTTCTGGACATGTTTAGCAAGGCCACAACGATGCCAACTTTTTTTAATTTAATTTTCTTAGAATAGACGTATAAATAGTGTTTTTCAGCACTAAAGGTGTATAAGATGAGAATTTTCCGAAAAAAAAAAACCGTCAATTCTTCACCAAATTACTTGAAATTAACACAATACTTCAGAGACTTTATACTATCGAATAAAAAAATAAAAAAAGACCATTTTGAATTCTATTGGAAAAAAATATTGGTGTGACATTGGGATGTAAAGACATCATTTTTATATGGAACTATTCGAGAAAATAAATTGCAAATGCTTTGTTTATTAAAGAAGACTTTATACTGACTCAAGCAGCAAGCAGCTCGAGTTTGGAATTAAGCTATTTATGCTGTATACTGATTGATATACATTTTTGGAGTACGGTGCACAAACATTTTTGTTTACGGGTAGGGCCCAAAATTTGCAGAATAAAAACGAGCGTTTTTTTACGTGTATCGTCTCCACATTGCAATTGTAAAATCAGAAATTTTGAAAAAACACGACCGGATATATTAGCAAATTTATCAATATTTTCTCAAAAGTGAGTAAACCAATTCAAAGTGATCAAGTTGCTTGGAACATCTAAACTAAAATTAATTTTAGGTAATATTAAATAAAAGAAATGGTTTTTGGATATGCAGATGCAAATTGGGTAGAACACCGTAAGGACAACACACTGATAAAGGCATAGAAAAATATGGAGTCGTAGGCAGAATTCTATACCCATTCACCGGTCGACAATCAAAGCTCTACCTAGAAAAAGCTCACTGTCTTCGAAAGCATCGATCGTACAATGTTATTGTATGGATGACTGGTTTGGAGAAATGTGGCACAGACACACTTCCGACGATTACAAATTACCCAAAACAGAACACTGTAATTTTTTTATCCTACTTTATGTCTTCCCCAAAAGGGTATTTTTATAGCCCAGGCATTTTACATTAAACTTACACCTCAGCAACTCAACTTCAAAATTACTATATAGTTGTAACATACAGCTAACATAGCTACACCCTGAAAAAACTTCATATATGTATATAAACTTACTTTATAAATAAAAGCCTATTTTTTTTAAAAAAGCGTAAAATTTTAGAATTTGTAAGGTTTGCGCCCTGATACGGACAGACAGAACACACTTTTTTTAGTTTGTATCTGTGCTGCATATAACAATTATTTGGAATAATGTCAACCTAGTACCTTAAAGCAAACCATTTTGAGTGTATATGGTTGTTAAATGGAAATTAGACCAAATGACAATTTCAAACGGCCAATTCGGTCAAAGGGAATGGCCCGACTAAATGACAATTGATCAAATGCTAAATGGCATTTTGGCTAAATAGAATTTAAACAAAATAGATAATCTTACGAGAAATAACACAATATAATTGCAAATTAGGAAAAGTGTATATTTGTATAAATATTAAAACAGTTTTCGATAAAAATGCACGCACACAAGCGTGATTGCATCGACAGATTTCAACGTAAATAATATATATATGTCTATATATAAAACATGTTGTTGTTGTGGTGGGGGGTAGTTATGTTGTTTTAAAAAATAATAAAAACTAAGCTTCGTATGCGGCTGAAGACCAATGCGCGACAGCTGCAGTTTACTAAATCTCGGGATGTGTTATCGACAATGGGAAAACCTAGTTTTCAATATAGTCATGGAAAGCTGGATCCTTCATGTCGTTACTAAAAAAATAAAGAATAATTATATTTTTTCCTGAAAATAATCTAATTTATTACTTACAGATAATCTTGCTCAATGAAATACTCAACCGTAGGCAATGGAAATCCATTGAATGGGCTAGCAATGGGCAATGTATAGGCGCCCATGTTTTCAAACATCAAAATATCATCGATGTTCATATTTGGCAATATAACATTATCGCAGACGAGATCGAGGGCATCGCACGTCGGTCCCCATACCGAACTCTTGTGATAGTCATTCTTAAATGGCTTGATGGTCAACGGAATTGCAATCTTATGATCATAGAGATTGCAGTTGAAAGAACCGTATACACCGTCGTTAATGAAGTACATCATTTTCTCGACAATGCCGTTGCGAATAACCTCACGCTTGGAATGGATGCGACAGGCCAACGTATACGCTGACGAGACGTAGTAGCGTCCTGGTTCGGCAATAATCGCTACATCATTGGTCGGAAAGTGCTGGTCGATGGCCGCATTAATAATGCCGGCTAACTAAATAGTTCAAACAAACATATTATTGGGTTAGTTTTGTATAACAATCAAGTATTTTTTTTGAATTACCTCGGTGATGTCGGTGTTCTTGTCACCCGGAAAACCACCGCCAATGTCCAACAAACTGAAATAGTAGCCCACCGTTTGGGCAAAATCGAACAACTTCCTGGCCACGTAGATTGCCTTTGCATAGACTGGTAAATCCATGCATCCGGAACCCACGTGGAAACTGATACCAACCACCTATTTAAATACAAATTAAATTAATTATTTGTGTATTATGAAATCGTATAATATAACTCTAATTTTTTATATACTTACATTCAAGCCCAGCTCGCTGGCCAATCTGATTAATACTGGTGCCTCGAGCTCAGGGTCACAGCCAAACTTCTCACCTAGCGGACACTGTGCCACCTTGGCGTCACAGCGAATGCGTAGAACAAGCCTAAAAAATAATTTAATATATTATTACTCATATTTTTTCTTAGTTCTATCGAATTCAGTAACAAAGCATTTGGATGACACTTACTTGGCATCGGGACAATACTTCTGCACTTTGAACAGTTCAATGGCACTATCGAACGTCATTGTTTCTACGCCATTGCTGATAGCATAGTTGACGTGCGAAACGGGCTTGGTTGGGTTTGCAAATATTATACGTGAAGAGTGGACACCCAGATCCAGTACCTGAAATCAAAGGAATGGTTAGAGTGTGTGTGTGATTCTTGTATATGGATAATTGAACTAAAGTCGCAGTCGGATTACATAAATTCAGTAATTTCCGGTTTATAAGTATTTGTATTTTTATACAAGGATAGTTTGATAAAACACGTAAATATGATGATATCTATACACATTTTTGGAAATAGTACCGGGGATCTCTCATCCGCCAGCCAACACGCTAACCCACCCGACTCTAGATCCTTCTATTTCCGACGTAGACAAGTTGGATAAAGGGATTAAGGTATCCTCAGATGAATGGAATTTTAATGTAAATTATTACCACAAAAAGGTTTTTTGTTTAATTTTAATTATTTAGAATTTTTATATATATATATATATATATTAATTTTTAAAAAATTGTTGAAACGTATAACTTCTTCGTTCTTTCATATGATTATCATACATGCATACTACCATATAAAACGTCGTGAATACCTTTTTAATTGTATCGAGAAGGGCTTGATATACACCATACAATATTTTAACTAATTAAATATATTAAATCTTTAAAAAAAAAGTTATTTTTTCCCATGTCGTACGTACAATTAATAGCATTATAATAAATTAATAATACTTTTTAATTCCATAAGATAAATAATTCAATATGCCGTCCAAAACATTATAAATTAAATGTTATTTGATTTTCATGAATAATTTACACAAGCTTAATTAGACCAGATAAACACACAATTTGTAGATAGTACATCTACTAAAAAAAGCCAACGAACATACATACACAAATATTGTTACTACGCACATACTGATGGGCCTAAGTGCTATTCAAGGTTTGCCAAATTATATTATACATTACACATAGATAATAAAGTATGAATAAGCTTAAGTCGATGTGCTTGGAAGTTCAATCAACTAGAAATATTGGACAATTGGATTTTCAAAGTCAAAGTAATGTATTGCGATGTGTTGGATTTTGTTACATGGTTCTATGACGTCATGAAATTGTTACAAATTACGAGCAACAAGTGCGTCTGTTTCAAATATTATATTGATTAGACCTTGGACGCATTTATGTGTGCTTGTCTCGATGATAATTTGGTAAAACATTTATAATAAGACAGAACATTGCTTGGGTCAGCTATGATAACCGTGAGTTCATAAAATGTTTCGAGGCAACGACCCGTCGCGACAATTTCATACACACACAAAAAAACATATGTTTATACAAACCTTGCTGATTTCTCCCTTTGATGCGCAATCAAAGCCCGTACCCAAAGCAGCGAGTATTTTGAGTACCATCGGGCTATCATTACATTTAACGGCTGAAATCATAAAAAAGATAAATGTTGTTTGGGTTTTATCACATAAATGACATTTTCTTTGAATTAGAAATTAAAGAGCATTACAAAAAATAGAAAACCTTTCCGCACAGTCTACAATGTTTGATATATCAATTATACATAGTACGGTCTCAATTACTAGATTAGATTAGGACCGGTCATCGAGCTATTTAAAGATTCTGAAGTACTTGATTGGTTGACCATCGAATGTCAATCATAACGAATAGCCCTGGCCAATGATATCGGAAAACGATCGCATCAAATTCCACAGGTTTATTTTAAATAATAGTTCTGTTGAATCTCAAGCAAAACCCGCCGCAATTTAACGATATGCAAATAAATCTGGTTAGAAGAGGATTTTACGCTATGCGAGTGAAGCAATACTCGACGAAGTCTCTTTGGTTGACGAGCACGCGTTCGATTTCATCATTCACTGCTACGAAATACGTAGAATTGAACGCTCGTGTGTTGACTCACAGTCACATCGTAGATCACACAGTGCAGCGCACTAAATAAATGCTCTTTCTCGTAAACAAAGATAATTATGCTGGTCGAGGTCAATACACACGCCAAATAACACACACACGCAGATTTAATGCGATCAGAAACATCGAGTAAAATCCACATACAAACAAGACAGCAAGAGAAAAACTACACCATTGTATAAATCAGCAGGATCACGTTGAACTCACCATAAAAAGGGGAAACGCGCGGCAACAGTTGGGTCCATGTTCTGTGTTTTTTAACGATATCCGTCAAATCGCATACATATAGAGGTTCTTCTTGGATGTTGTCCGTTTCGGTGCGCTGGGTGACAATGTCCAGCACGTCCAGGGGTTTGTTTACGACGCAAACGTTCTCCAGTCCGCTGACCTTCATTTTCGCTTTGATATACGACTGCAATAAAATGGAACAAAGGAAATTCGTTATAAATAAATTTAAGTAACAAAATTACGGAAATATATTGCATTTAGAGCAAGCAATGCTCGGTCTCGAATCTCTTTCTTTCAAGATTTTATCTCGTTCAAATAAGAACGTGTGCAAACCAACAGATAACGATTGAATGGTTAGTAATATTACAAAATATTAGTTAATATATGCAGATTAATCATTTAAGAGCGATTGTTTACTTAAATAAATTTCTGCAGTGACATGGCAGGACGTGCCTAATTTAGTATTATATGTGTTATCTACACGTTGATCTAAGTGAGATTTGCAGTATGGCGTATATTAAATACAAGCATGATTTTTCAAGAAATAAATGATAAGGAATAAGATACGTTTTACAGATATATATATATATATATATATATATATAATACTTTCATATTAAAATAGATTGAAGAACCATACTAAAAATTTGTTCCAACCCTCGGACGATTCGCAAGTGTGAATTAAGTTGTACGCCTCTGGAATATCGCATCGGTATCAGTCGGCTTGGTCGTGCACACAACGCGCGCTACAAGGTTCAACAAACAGAAGGAACACGAGGAAATTGGTGAGCATGAAAAAATGTCGGCCAATACATGCGTATATATGGCTATAATCTCACCAATTTGTGTGCACATGTTGGCAAGCCAAAATTCATAGATTATAGCAGATAAAAAATACGTATATAAAAATAGGTGTACCTAACATATAAGAAAGCGTTGAAGCTATATTTAAACAATAAAATTCGTCTTACCTGAGCAAATATAGAAATAACACAACGTTTTTATGGGAAGGTAAAACCAAATTAGAATCTCTTTACCCAAAAGTAAATGAAATTAAACACAGAACTTCTTGACACTGTAGTAATATTCACAAAAAACACGGTTTCTAAATTACATTCTCAAGCGAAAAACAGCACACCATAATCTCACAACACAAATGAATGCGGAAAAAAGTGCGGACTGGTCGGCTGAACGAGAGACAACTGACTGAAGTTTAACATGCGCAGGCACGTCAGTGGTAACCATCGGTTCGTTCCGCGTCTCCATTTTGCGCCTTATCAATATTTGCTCGACATTATTATCGCGACGCCATCATACAATATTTATATATAAATACATACATACATATATACACTACTGCTCGTACTGATAGCAAATATTATAACTCACTCTACGAGCATATTATTGTGAGTGTTTAAGTGAGATGCATATATTTATTAATACAGGCAATATAGTACATTAATGCGAATATATAATATGTAAGTCGCGTTATCAGCTCTATTTAGTGGCTATTCAGAGGCTATTTACTATATTATAGTGATATGATAGACGACTTTATTTGGTTTGAATTGCAAGTCATAGTTTATCATCGGTAGTGTAAATATCAGAAGATTTATATGTTTCATATATATTCGATAAGCCATGCAATACCGATGAATTTTATAGTTGTAGAACTTTGTGATCATTTTAATTGCATGTATATACATAATTATTTATTTGTTTAAACTTTTGCTTTTGGGCTAATCATTAGTGTAAATGTAAACAGTACAATATGATATTGAGATATGGCAGTGGACAGATGACAGTTGACGTATGAGCACAGTATGCGACGTTGTCATATTTATATAAATACGTGCGTTACTCGCGTATACCGAGTACGCAGTAAAGATGTCAGCCGTCGTCAAATTTTGTACATAGTATAATTTCTGTTAAAATTTAATTAATAATTAAAATAAAAACGGGTTTCAACACTTTCTGTTTTCATATTGTTCTATATATACAGTCATATATAAATATATATCTATATATATAATGAAAAAAACTATTATCAATATGTAAATACATTCCAGAACATATATTCTATTAAATTATATGATTATGAAATACACATATACATTTTGCATGGTTCTCAATCCACCTCTCAAGCCGACAAACATACATATTTCCGTTATATAGTAGCCGTCGTTCACTCATTTCACTCGTTCACTCATTTAATCCTTTTGTGGGACATAGGGCCAGTGTGCAATGTCACTGCGTCAATCGAATGCGTTGTGATATTTTGCAAGCGTTACTCGATAAAAATAAACAAGAAGCGTATGTGTATAATTTCAATTCAATTGTAACACCAACGAACTCGTCTTTCTTCTTTCATAATATTTTTTTTTTTTTTGTGGATCGGATACACAGACACAGGGAGACAAGGCGGGTGAAATGCAATATTAAATGGTATTGAATTTATTTATTTACTTGCAACGATAGAGTCATGTTAGCAAGTTTTTTAAGTGTTTGATTAGACCTCAGTGATTCGATTATTAAACAAAAAAAATATTTAAAAAAGTAAATCTGAAGTCTTTCAATTTGTAAATATAGAATAATGAGGTTATATTTTGGTTTAGTTATTGTTTCCAAATACACAAAATCCCCACTTAATTTTAAGAGTAACTTTTGTACATGAAATTCCTGAGGTTGTTGCAACTATTGTGCTGATGTTCTTTGAAGGTTAAATTATTTTTTCGGTTTTAAAGTTAGCCAGAGTTCGAAACCATAGCCATATCTGAGTGGGTTAACGCGTTGGCCTGGCTTATGGGAGGTCGCCGATTCAATCCCGGCCGGCTTTTTCGAAAGTAGCACTTTAAATCAGTAGGTTCCTCGTGCTATTAATAGCTTATTTCAGAAATAGATTCATGATTTGGAATAACGGAACATAATTGCCAATGGTAATGGTCAATGAATCCGGTGTGCGGTATCGCACACTGGTCATATGTCCTACAAGGGATTACTGTATCCAAGGAGATGACAGTTCGATAGGGGTACATACATCAGTTTTGTTACCGAAACTTAATGTTCTTTAAGCGTACATTTAAAGTAGGTAGAGTACACTAATTTTAGTAACCAAAAGTCGTTGTTCTTGAAGAGTTTTTTAAAAGTATCTTTTCTATTAAAAAAATATTTTCTTATTGAATAAATATAACAGTACAAGATACAAACACATAGATCTATAAATAAAAAAAAATAATGTATTGAATCTCACGGTGGACAACAGGACCACACGATACTTTGAATATAAAAATGGCTATCGGATGCCAGTTTGGAAAATGGATTTGGAATCAGCTATGTTTACATTTCATTTACATACAATTTCGCCATTTTCTGTCGTGTAATATGTTTATAGGACAGTAAATGTACAGTTGGCAAAGTAACACCAAAACAATTAGCATAAACCTAGCATTGCAAATTTTTAGTAAAACAATTATTGCAATATAATCAGAAAACTAATCTTTTCTTCTGTTTGCAAATCTTTAATAACCAAAAACCAAAACAGTATTAAAACACAAACCAAAAACAAACATCATCGTCAAACGAATGCGTATTTAAAAAAATTATACTTTTCTTATTCAAAGCGATTATTTATCATATATATATTTTTAAATATACCGTTTTCAGCTTTATATATTTTTATTCGGAATGGTATTTTTCACAGATACCGTCTTTCAGCTATAGTAATATATACATGTCAGTATAAAAAAAATTCTACACGCAGGCATAGAGAGAACATTTAACAATTAAAAATACTTTAACATCCTTCCTATGGATCATTGCGAGTCTGTGCATACTCCTAGTCTAATTACATGATATTTTTTTGCAAAGAAAGACTGTTCCTGGGTTGATTATAGTTTTTCAACCCAGGAAAAAAAATTCCTCGCAAAAAATGATGTTCCACCGCCACACGGAACACGTATGGAAAAGTTATTTACCTATGTTTTTTTTTTAAAGATTTTTTTTTTGTAGGGATGAATAAGACAAAATTCAAAATTCCACTTTATTTTTCAATTTAGTCTCCTTCCATAGCGATACAATATTTCAAATGTTTTTCAAAACTTTCAACTTGTCTTGGTGAAACAGCCATATGAGGCCCTTTTTGCTTGATTTCGTCATTTAATCTATCCAATAATGCAATGTAGTAGTCCCTGTTGACCGTCTGGACCTTCTGATGATAGTCGATGAGCAAAATTCCGTGCTGTTGTGTCTTTCGGACGCAAAAAACGACGACGTCAAGACAAGTCCAAATAAATGACCGGTCGGTATAAAACTACCGGTTAACCGGATTTATTTTAACCGGTTTTGTAATATTTCAATTTGACAGCACTACTTTTTACTGTACAAAAACGTCCAAAATACCGCTAAAATTATATTATATTCTACGTTAAACTGCCGCCACGTCAAAACAGATATTGTGTGCACACAGACAAAAATCGACTTTTTTTTCAACGTGTTTTACTTGTCAATGATTTTATACTATGAAATTAGGGTAATTCGCGATATTAAAAAGTATTTAACTTGAATTATATGTGGAGTTAAGACTTCGGACAATATATATTTAATATTTATTATTTTGATGTCGCAGGCGAAACGAAAAAAATTAATTAATTACATTTATTTAAAAAAAATGCCAGACCAAAATTATAGCATGAATGTAAGATCTTGAAGACCACTAACGGATTTGTTAGCCTATAAAGCTTCATCAAACGTTCATTGTTTAATCGGTCAAACGACCGGTCCGGACGTTGTTGTATATTTTATTTCGTCGGCTCGGCTTATCCGGAATAACATTTATGTCAAAACTGCTCATAAAATGTAAATACGAATAAGAATACGAACGAAAAAGCATCAAACGAAGACACATCAACTGAAAGCTTCATAAGACGACTCTAAAATTTAAATATGTATAATTAAAATGTATACATTTAGGCTGAACGATTGCATATTATGGATTATGAACAGTATGGAATTTTAAAATTATTTCTAAAATACAAAACAATAAAAAAAACATTAATTAAACATAATATTGTCGATTAAACTGCGATTAGTTGAAAACATAGATGTGTATAACATTTGCATTTTTTGATTTTACAATAATATTTAAAAATTTAGACTTGTCTCTTTTGCTTGTTTCTTTTCAATTTATTTATTCTCTATTTGCCAGATTTTCTTAAAACTTTCATGCCTTCATTTCTGTTTAATCACAACAAAACAACATATATATATATAATTAAGAAATAAACAGCGCGTCAAACACGCGACATTGACTCCACAAGATAACACCAGACACATCGCGTACAATAATCTCGCGCAATTCACCGCCGCAAAATCCTCTCGCTCTTTTATGTTCCGACGCTCTCAGCGATTGAAGCAGTTTCTTCAACTTTTAAAATTACTATTCATTGACACTCGAGTACCGCATTATCTCGGTGATGTGAGGCTAACGGTCTTCGCGAGGAAAAGTGTAAATAATATCTATATATATTGTAAGTTGTGCAAGGGTCTCTATAGGCACAAGATTATTTTCCGCGGAAACAGCCAATAGTTAAAAAGTATGCCTCAACAAGTTCGCGTTCGTAAGATTATATCTGTCTAAGCTATATTTAAATTGTTGTTGTATTAATATACAGATATAGTGTTCGATCACATGGATTAGGTCAATGTTAATAGTATCGTACAGTGTTTGAGTGAATGTGTGTTGTTTATGCATCACCTCTAACCTTTGATTTTGGATGTCTAAGATTAATATCAAAACAACGCAACACGAAAAATCGCCAATCTGTTGTTTGAAGTAAAAACGAAAACGTGTGCCTCATTTGTAATTGGGCAAACGCATCAATAAGACATCGCGCGTCGTGTGTGTTTGTTTATTCGCTAAATATAAATATTATATATCATCTTTTATATATACGTGCAAGTGTGCTCTCTGTGGCACAAGATCCATATATACGAAATATGTGCCATCGTCCGCGGACGCAGTATTGTTGTTTAATCATTGTCGTACTCATTGCGGTTAATGGTGTTGATTGGATAAACGGGTCGAAATGTAATCGAACACCAGAGGGGCACGGGGCCATCAAAACACCGGCGGACGGACGCTTTCATATTCGTATTTTGGAGAATACGGCCCGGTATACACCTGGAAAGACGTACACAAGTAAGTATTATTTAACTAGGTTTTATATAAAAGAATATTTTTTATTTACTGTGAGTTATACTTATTAATTACAAAGTTAAAACTATTCGTGTCGTCCATAATATAGAGTTTTTTGGAAGGTACACTTTTCTTGGACATCTCTTCCTTTATATAGTTTACGATATTTATAAGTAGAAAAAACTACAGATTCATTTATTTCCAATCAAAATTGGTTCCTCATTTTAACCATTTTTTGTTATCGAACCATGAAATCATTAGAATTTCATTTTTACGAAGTATGTCCATATTTGCCGCAGACATTCGTATTTTTTTTATTTGATTCAATAGATACTTACTCCGTGAATATTCATTTAATATAAAAATCTATGTTTATTATAAGTATTATCATTTTTATTTTCGGCAAAGTTATTATATTTGAAAATTCAATATTTTTCATGTTGTTTCGTTGTTTTCATTTTGACTTGTGTATTTGACCGATTTTACCTTATCGGGTTATCGAAATAATGTAATAATAACATAATACATTTTTTTTTATTTTTTTGTTATTCCAATAAGGACAAAAAGACTATCCGTGTGGGAAATCTGACATTTAACCATGAATTAAATAAGTTTAGAGTTATTTACGTCCATCTTACGGTCGCCATAATCGTCCATCCGAGTTATTTATATGAGCAACCATGGGTCGTTACTCTCAATCACAATGAACATCCGCGCAGACGTCAAACTTTGCGTACCGATTAATCAATCACCCCTGTTGAGCAAAGTGTTGGATGGACTACCCAAATAAATCGATTCGTTATCGCTATCGTAACAGTTGTCCATCTGTCCATCAACTTTAAGAATTGAAGCCGCATTGAATGCTCGATGGCCTCAAAATGATGGCCCATTTCGCCGTCGAATTCACTTCAGCGTTGATACTAATTTTTGGTTGCCTACGTAGACCAAAATTGATCTACTAGATATTTCCGAAATCATTTTCAAGGAATAATGGCATAAACATACGTTTCCAATAAAGCCAAATTTATCGCCAATTCAATGATTTATGGGCGTTTTTTTAATTCAGAGTTCTCGGTCCCGAAAAAACACACAATATTATAATATTTCAATGGTTATAAAATACATTTATTATGCGTTTATTATTACATATAATTATTATTCATTTTCGTATTTTTTTGTTTAAATATTATATATTTAAAATTGAAAGTGTAATACATATTCTCCTTGAAGCTTTCCATAATTTATCATAGCTGGTTTATTTGAATTGAATTCAAAAAGTTGTAAATATAAAAGTGTATTCTCTGAGTGTACGAAGGAATTTGAATGTTTTCGAAAAACTATGTTTTCTTTCTTTTAAAACGTGTCGGTGTACGTTTATGAAACAAGAAAAATCCTGGATATGTGAAACATGTCTACAAAGTTTAAGATCGATTTTATTTGTGGTTAATAAGATATCTTGCTTACCGATTTGCACATTTTCAAAAAATGTTAAAAAGAAAACCAGTTAGGAATTTTACATATATATTTTCTGATTATAATAATCCTGTGTACCATTTTCACTAGAAGTTAACTTACAATGGCCCTGTCTCTCTATTTTTTGTGGAAAGACAATGTTTTGAATCTTTGCCTTATCTTCGATGTAGTCTATGTGCGCCTTGAAATGTTAATAATATAACTCTTAGATGTTTAGCAGGTGACGTTGTGTCTGTTGGAGAAATTCCTATCAAGCTTGGTAATTATCCAAAAAAAACATTGACGAGTTTGGAGAACTAATTATTCCATTTTATTTTATATTTGCATTATATTTTAATATTTGTATGTTTATGTAAAATTTTGTGGAGGCGAATTAACCCATTGCCATTTAATCGATATCAGACATAAAACATATACTATTATAGTTTCCGATGACAATTAATTTTTGTTTTGTTTTATCTAGTACTAGCTTAGTTAAGTTTTTATGGGAACAGAGATAAACTCAATTGAAATTGTTCGGGTATTACCTTTGATGAATACAGGTTTAATATATTTTTCTTTTTTGCAATATTATAAAGCAGGAATTTGTTCATGAGGATTATGGATCCTTCCTCGACCATATAAACTTATGTGTGTTCATAAGCATACTGAAGGACTCCGCGGTTTTCTTTTGAATACATATTTTTGTTGTAAAGCAAGTACCAAACGAGCGAGAGTGTTTGGCATAGATATCATGGCAATATAATATATAGACCTATATCTAGAAGCCATAGTCGAGTGGGTTAACGCGTTGGCTGGTTTATGGGAGGTCGCCGCGTCGATCCCGCCCGGCTGACCGAAGTGTTTTTTTCTAAAGTTCGGATGCACAAACAAGTATAAAGATCAAGTAGATCAGTGATAATGGAGGCCAACTAGTATCTAAAGAATTTTAAGAAGTTTCTGACTGACTTATGGTTAGCGCCCTCAGGCAAATGCAGCAGAGCCGGCAAACAAGACGATCGGGATAACTATCTGATCGAATATTAATGATTGTTCGAACCACAGAAACTGGGACGAAAATATATCAAAGACACACACACACATCAACCCAATATAGCCCATACATGATAAACTTTGGAACTGAGATGGAAAAAAATATGGAGTAATCCCTGAGAAACGAATAAGATCAAACGATGACTTCGAGAAGATACGCCTTCAAGTGGCGAGAAATAAATAAGAAGCGATATGATCTTCGCACACGTCTGGTAGTTTATAAGGAGGTTAAAGAAGTGTGAAAGGAGAATTTTATGTTGGAAAGGAATATAATGTAAAAATGTTAGATCAGAAGTTAAAGTCCACCATTTTGTTATTTTACAACCATTTTTTTAAATCCTAGTTCTGTAAGCTACAGAACAATAACCTTCAGTTTCAGATGTCCTATAGCGGCGTAATCGCCGGGAGCAGCCCTACCCTTATTCAAGAATTATGTGTTGTATGAGTTCTGAGTTTTGAGAATTCCGTGAATCTCAAGTTTTTTTAGTCTCAAGATGTATGGATTTTTTTTAAAATTATGGGTTTTAACATTTACGTGTTGTTAAGAATTGTGCGTTTTAAGAGTTACGTGTTTTATTTAAAGAATTTTGTTTTTTTAAGAATTATGGGTTTTAAGAATTACATGTTAATTCTTTTTTATTTCGCCTATTAAAAACAAATATCAAGAGATAAGAACTGTGGATTTTGTGAATTATGAGTTTTGTGAATTGCGAGTTTAAATTTTCGTTTAAGTATTTTGAGAGTTATGAGCATTCTGAATTTAGAGTTTTTTAAAAATAAAATCAAAAAAGGATAAAAAACGTGCAAGTTACCAGATTACTAAACAATTTCTCAAAAAGTGTATTTCCCTTCTAAGCCCACTTATATACACAACCAATAACAATAAAACATTTTTATTTATAAATTTCCACAGTTACTCTGGAAGGAATTGATGCCGGCATACGAACGATGCCAGTTTCGGTGCGGCATAAGTTTTCCGGATTTATGCTAGTCGTAGAAAAGAAAAGCAACGATACTCGTATTATGGTATTATATATTATATTTTTTCGTAATTATCCACCAGATAAATTTATAAACTATTTTCTTGACAGGACATGCCGACGACATTCTATGGAGTATTTACACTGATGCACGATGACACCTTGACCCAAATCACCTGTGCGAATATGGTAACGCACACAACGACAACGCCCAAAAGTGAAATACAGGTATAATAATCATTATATAAGAGTATTAATATAGTTTATGTATTAATTGACTGTATATAGGTTCTATGGACAGCACCGCAATCTGGAAGTGGATGTGTAATTTTTAAGGCCACAGTCATAGAGCATCGTGACGTGTGGTACATGGACGACGGACCACTCAACAAGGAGTTCTGTGAAGACGAACAAAGTATCGACGATGATCTAACCTATCAGATCGATCCATGTTGTGCATGTGCTGAGGCCAAGTATGAGGTACGATCTCTGTTCACCAAATTGTAGCTCCTGAAAGAAAGAAAATCTACTTTTATTGAAATAGCTCACATTCGAGGGACTATGGTCAAGAAATACGCATCCCAAGGACTTTCCGTCCAATAACGGGCGAACACGGTTCAGTGACATCATAGGTGCTACTCATACTATAAATTATAGGTAATGTAAGTAAGCTGTTCAACTGGTTTCATTCCTAAATTTATAATGGTGTGGGCCAAAATTGACTTCAGATTTTAATCTTCAGATTTTGGCAATATGGAGAAACAGCTAGTGATGGTCTACAGCAGGTGGCTGAGCATGGAGCCACTCGATTGCTAGAGACTGAACTCAAGGGACAGGTCTGAAAATAAAAAAAAGTCAAATATATTTCTTTATAGCAAAACAATATAATCTTGACAGAGTGAACATATTCGCACTATCATCAAGGCCAGAGGTTTATCATATCCAAATGTTACTGGAAAAACGTTTGCTGTATTTCGTGTTGATCCGAGTCATCATCTTGTGTCTTTCGTCTCGATGATAGACCCTTCGCCTGACTGGTTTGTCGGTGTATCAGCACTGGAATTATGTTTGGCCAATTGTTCATGGGTTGAGAATCGAGTGATTGAATTGTATCCATGGGATGCGGGCACCGACTCGGGTCCAACGTATAACGTATGCGTGATTGCTTCCATTAAATGTAATCGATATAGCAATTTCTTTTTAAAATTTTAGTCTCCGGATCAACCAAATAATCCAAGGGAACATATACGTCGCATTAAACCCGACTATCCAAACGATCCACGATCTCCGTTCTACGATAACAACTCTTTTAATATGAAGCCAATGGCTAGACTTTCACTGTTCCGGCAGCGACTGTACGAGAAGAATAACTGTCCGCAGAATGAAGGTGTTGTTAATCTATTAAGAATTTTATGATTTTGTGTCAATAATGCAAAACAAATAATTATAGATGAGGACACTAGCTCAGAAAGACGTGCTTGTCAGACAGGCACTTGGAACAAATGGAGTAAATGCAGTAGTGATTGTGGAAAAGGATTCCGTCATCGTCAGCGTATCTACATCAACGAAGAGGAAGCTATTCGCATGGACTGCAAAACAGAACTGACTCAACGAGAAGAATGCACTGGAACCCAGACAAACTGCGATCCCAATAACTCAGGTTTCTATATTGGTGTTTTTATTTTTAAGTTGAAATTTAATGACAATTTATATTGTACATCCAGTAGAAGAGGAGGTCGAAACTTCTACAGAAGCGTTTTGTGCGCTAGGCGAATGGAGCGATTGGAGTGATTGCTCACCGAAGTGTGGCAACGGTACGCAGTTCAAGAAGCGAAAGTACGTAAACAAGGGTGCCAAGAAGCGATGTGAGGTTGGATTCAATATAATATTGGGAATTTCGTAGGAATAATAGATAAAAACATACTATATATTTTAGATAAACAGCAAACCGTTACTTCGAATAACCCAGGACTGTGAAAGTGCTCCATGTGTAGGCGAAATAACGCCTAGCGAAGAAGAAGAACAGGTAACCGGATAGAGAGATTTATAATGCTCTAATGGGCTTCATTGTGTACGTAACTAAATATACATTAATGGGAGAATTATACTCTATTACATATACTTTAAATATTATATATTATATTAATTAAATATGAGTAGAATTCGTATTGTTTTTTTGCTTAGGTATTTTTTAATATTATAGAATTAGTTTCATCCATCTCATCTCCAACCATATTTGTGCAAATGAAAAACAAGTTAAATGCTTTCGATATTATGGCACTTCTAAATTACTGGTTGCTTTTTAATTTTAAAGTAAAGTAAAAACATGCTAAAGCGGTAGGCCATTAAAAAGAAATTTATGAATCGCATGAAAAACGCTTTCGGATGTTCAACCGGATTATGCACCAACAAAAAATTAGGTATTATCTGGTATTATTTAAATGTTCATAAATCGCTCGCACACGAATTAGTTTAAAACTCAAAGATACTCTGGAAAATAGATCGAGGATGTAGATTGTGAGTCCGAGTGGTCTGGATGGGGTCCATGCAGTGCATCGTGTGGAGGCGGTACCAAAGTTCGTTCCAAGTTGCCTATTGACGAACAGAAATGTCCACAGAACAGTGTCATCGAGGAGGACACGAAGCCCTGCAATACGATGCCGTGTGAGGTACCAGGTAATTGAAAAAAGTATATTGAAATGGGTGCCGCTAATTAGAAATTTATTCATAAAAAAACAACAATTTATTGGATTGATATCCTGATTTTGAGATGGTCATGTCATTGACTCGATTGTCCGTAAAACTCTGTTTCACGTTCGCCAGAGCTAAAAAGTTTTTCGGGTCAATCTCGTGTTGAAATTTGGTCAAATTTATATGGCTCAGCTTTTATGTATATGAGAACTGGTAAATCTCTGTTAGAACCGATCGAAGCAACTTTTAGACAGCACAAGTCTCAGATTAAAATTGAGTACTTTATTGCTGTTGCTGAAAGCATCAATCATGATTATTACCATGAATCTTATGTCGATTAAAATTATACTTGTAACAAGAGCAGCTATCTACTAACTTGGCGTTAACGGCAGATGACGTTATTTCTATATTTTGATACTTTAGCATCTGACTTCCCGAGACAATGTCTATTTTGTCACTTCGGTCCGAGTCTGGATCTCAGAATTTCCACAATTTTTTGTTTTTTATTATTTGGTGGATGCATTTTTTTAATATGGCATTTCAATAACAGTTGCATATTAACATATATAATTTACATTTTAATCTTATAATATTGTTTTTAGACTTCTGCTACGAGGATCCGGTGATGGGCAGCTGTCGCAAGCGAGCGAATATGTTTTTCTTCAATCGAAACTTCTCCCGGTGCGATATATTTACGTGGTCATGCAGCGACCACGGCAACAGGTTTAAGACCAGCGAGGAGTGCTCGGAAGTGTGCACGGGTATCTCGAATGAGTATCGATTACGTGCCTTTAACACCCAAGCAACAGAGACTAGAAAAAAGAATAATTGGCGTAATCATAGACAGAATGGATTTTATTGATAATACTATAACAAATTTAGGATATTTTAGATATTTTTATGTTGTAATTCAAAATTTTTATGAAATTAATGTTTTTAGGCAGCTTCCTTGAATTTGAACAAATATATTCAATTTAATTAATATAAATGCACTGACTTTTGGAATACAATCTGAGTTAAAATAGACTTGATCAAACTTAAACAATAAACGCGATAAAAAATCTTTTAAAATTCTGCATAAAATGACTGTGATTTTGTCATCAAAATACCGAGATTTCATGAGCAATTCGAAGAGTGATATATTTGTCAAAATGTTTTATCAAGAAACCTCTAATTTGACCTGAAAGCATTTTTTGTTATTTATAATGAATCGTTTTGATAAACACTTCTCGGGATATATAATTTTGGTTATTAAAATGTTTACCCTAATTAGTTTTGGTTCTTCAATGAAAATATATTGGATACATTTATAACTGGATAATACTAGGAACCATCAGCCACGTCGAGTCAAACTGTAAATTGACGAATCCTGCTTGCCATGGCCACTAGAGTGGATCGGAAATGATTTGTTTCCAATATCAAATATAGTGGAAATAGCTTTAAATACAAAAGTTATAGAGACAAATTTACTTCTACAAAAAAATAAGTCTAACTATATTCTAAAACACTGTTTTGCCATAACTTTAAATAAAAAATCTACACTGTAATAAATAAAAGTGCATAATTTATTAAATATTACAAAAAAAAAAAAATTTCTAAAAAGCATAATCTTTTTTTTTAATTTTTAAACCGGCACAGTAGACCAAGCCTTAATTTTATTTCGGATTAAACTATAAGGCGCTTCAGTTACTGTTTTGATGCCACGTTTAACAGAATGTGTGTGGCAAGCTAGTTTTAAAATGACAGCAGCTAACTCACTGTTTGCATTTGGATCTCGAGTAATGCTTCTTAAATTATCTTCTGTCAGATGACGAAGAACTTCAATATCCTGTCACAAAATAAGTTCTTTCGCCATATAACTAATGGGTGATAAATTTTCTTAAATGACTTTTCAATTCTATAGTCTTTAAAATACATCGAAAAACGGTTCTCGTATCATATAAAACAATCGTCATCAAATAACATCTCCAGCAATGCATTTTTTTGCTAATGCAGCATTAGCAAAAAAATGCATTTCCCTACTGGTACGCTATCCTGTATGGTCTTGTATATGTTTTTTGAGCCATTGATACAAGATTATTTTTAATTGCAAACCAGCATGACGCATACACATTTACGATGAGTGTCGCTATAACCTTACTGTTTTCTGCTGGTTCAATGGTTGAAACATATAGCCGCAGTATTCGATTGGCAGTTGTCAGCCAGCGAGAATGTACAACTTTATCGGGGTTTCGTATAGATAGACTCTGCGAACAATACCTACTTGCAACGCTGTGACATATATTTTCGTAGAGGTACTGTTGCCCCTTGCTTAAGTCCGTTTTAAGGATAACTGGTAACTTCGTATCAATGCTCTCAAACTGTTGCAACGTTAGCTTTCCAAAGTCAGACAAAGCTTTTCCAATTGGACCCGAAAATCCAGTGGGACAACTGGTTACTCCGTCGAAATGGTTAATGAGATGGCGCAATGGAAGCTCGTTTGCGTGTAGTTGGCAAATTAACCATAATAGCGGCTCCAAAAGCGTTATCACACTACTCTTTCTGCCCGTGTTTGCGTTCGTACCATCGCAACAAATAGCGCTTAGTTTCGCAATGGATAAAGAATTATCATCAGTCGAAGTACAGACCAAAAATGTCTGATTGTTCCGCTGATTTTCTCTCCTCTTGCCGTGTTCTGTTCCGAGCGCGCTTTCGCTTACGACCCCCATATCTTCAAGAGGATATGTAGCATTTGCAGCACCGACACCATCAGAAACACCATACCGATTTAGCGTTCGCGAAAATGAAGTTTTTAGGAAGTGCATGTTCCGCAACTGGTGATATTTTTGCTAATAAGGTCGAGGGATGACAACTATTCCTTCACATACATCGTTCGTTTTTGGATGTGGAATTAGAATGTAGTACTACGTCGGTTTATTGTTGTCTTGTTTTCTTTGTTTTCTTTTCATCTCTGGTGTAAACACCTTTTGCAAATGAAGTTTTATTTTTATTTTAGCCGATGAGTGTTTTTCAAATATGACAATTATAATCTGTTGATTAATTGAGATAGAAAAATCTTATTGCAAGGAAGAATTCTGATATGATATAATAATATATAATATAATATAATATATAAATGATATAATAATATATATTTCAGGGTAGATATTTTTAATGTACAGTTATGATAAAATTGTGTATGACAATGTTTTAGGATATTGTTATACCTATTTTTTCTTACAACATATTTCTTCTCTATAACACTTGAATTTAAGGTTATTAGGGTGAGAATAAATAAATAAACCAAAAGGGGGATTTTATAAGGCGAAAATGATAACCTACTGTTCTATCACAGATGATTTAATGTATCAATTTCAAATTGTTTGAATACAGTATATAACACACATATATAATAATAATACACATTTATTAGCCAATACTAACATAGTTTATTTAAATTAATTATTTTTTCCGATATATATATATATATATTAAAGTGCTGATGTGATGCCATAGGTTGGTTGTGATTTGGGAAATGTTGTCACTTTTAGCATATATGATAAATTGTTTTGTGTATTAAAAAGCCAAACTGATATAATTTTGTGTACATATAATTTATTACGCCAGTCTTAATTTTTGATTTTCGCGTATCTGAACGTTCGAGCATCTGAAACGGACCCGTTATTTCACAACAAAAAACAAAATATTATTTGAATAAAATAAACGCTTTAAGAGTGAGAGATCGTCTAAGTTTGGCGAAAGTACACTTTAGGAATTATACCAAACAACCTCACCCCCCATTAGCCCTTCCTGGATCCTATCTCTTCTAAGGGTTGTCGGATTTTATCTATCTATTTTTGTGATAGTTATTTAAATTACTTATCGATTAACCCCACTACCCACTCTTTACCATCCATAAATGGCATTTTTCAAAAATGTAGGCCAAACATTCACCCCTGCCCACTCTAGGGGAATGATTTACCCTAAAAAATGTATATATAATATTTAGTGTCGCGGGGTTCCCCCTATGTGGTCTATCGTATATTTTAGTCCTGCGACCTAAAGTGTACTACTGTGTGCGCGATTTCAACTCAAGATTTTTTGTATATATTAGGATCTCTAATCCCTATTCGGGATGCGGTTGGCGGACACAACTGTGCACATCCACGTTGTTTTTGGTCTACCTCTGCTGCGGGTTCCATTGCAGCCACCAAAAATTAGATGCATTTGCACGAACATCTCGAAATAATAATAAATTATATTTAACAAAATAACATTAGATTGGGTTTTTAAAACACACACACTGTCATATATGGGTCCGGCTCAGATGCTCAAACGTTCAGTACAAAACGTAAGTCTGCTCTGTTTTCATGGTCAGGGTAGTACACATTATTGTTTCGCGAATTATCGCGCAACAACAAAAATAACATACAAAATTGGTTTTAAAACTGCCCATAAATCGTGTATGTAAGTTATTATTTGTTGTAGGGCGAAAAGTACTCTGATCGACCTTTGGGTATATTTTACAGCCAGGTAAAACCATCTACAATAAAAATGTGTAGTTATAAACTCAATAATCACACAGTTAGTTCGTTTATTATATTTAATTATACTGTTAGCATAAATGCAACGAAATAGTATTTTTTTCAAGTGCTTATTTTATTTTCTGAATTTTAACATACCTATTTTATCAAACTGTATTAAGCTTTAATTTTTCATAATTATAATTTGTTACCCTCTACTCTTATTGATATTTTTAATTTGATTTTTTACTATAACGAGTATGTAAAATAAATAAACAATATTATTCATATAATACGAAAATATGCCTTTAAAACCTTACCCCCCCTTAAAAGGGTATATCTCATCACCAGTTATATTTTTTGTTGTTTTTTTTGCGAGAGATTCCTTTATTTGTTTGTTTATTTATTCTGAACTTCAGCCAACATTTTTTATAACATTTAAAACAAAGTTTTGAAAATAACTAATACACGTTTTATTTTCATTTGTATAACTACAAGAAATATTGTGTTATAATTGAACTAGACGTTTTATATGTAGAACATCAAAATAGTCTAGTTTCTCTATAAAAGGACAAGTTATGAACATCCCGTCTCTCCAAAGCAGAAATCGTAATGGTCTAATTGATTAAATTTGCACAATTCTAATGAATAGAATCCATTTTAAATTGTTGGGATAAATTTGCCATAATTAGTCAAGCTACTATCAATATAACTGATAGTTAAAACCTAAATTAAATTATTACGACTTGCAAATTTCATTGGCATCAAAATGGGGTCATCCCTAAAAAATGTTAGGGATCATTAGTTATGGTTAAATTTGATTAAATTGGTCATGAGGAAATATTTGCCCATATTAATTTTTTTTTAACTATCGTTAAAATAATATATGTTAAATACTATATGGTAACATCTGCCTATAATTAAATCATGTAATTGATCCAAGGCATGCATACAAATTGTATTTGCAACTTGTAGTACTATTGCTTGATGCATGTGTTCAAATTGTGTGTGATCTAAACTTGTTGTAAACTTACTAGTTGTATACACACAAATATTAGTCAGTAAACACTAAACACACACACAGAAACCAAAAATTATTAATGACGCTTGTATATATAGTATATACCAGAAGAGAAATATTATGCGTTAAGCAAGAGTGTGCGAGCAAAATAACTTGCTTATCTTCAAGCGCTGAGACGGTTCGCACACTGCACTGGCTATACACTCAAACTAGTCTTTAGTCTGCTTGCCTGGGTGAGTCGTCGCAAGGTTACTGCAATTCTTTTGAGTATAAGTAGTGTGTGTTTGTGTTAAGATATTATGACTTCGATCAGCGGTGCATTTGGCGAAGTGCTTTGTCTTGTGCTTGCGTTTATCGTAGTCACTGAGGGCTACAGCATTCCGAAGCCCACGGTGCAAGTTTTGAGTCCACGTGGATTCCGAGTGGAGCTTCCCGGTATGTGATTCAAGTTGGTAATTTTTAAGCACTGAGAACAAAATTAAAATCAAAATATAATTGTATTAAACAAACACATTTTAAAATATACTAAAAATACACACAATAACAATATTTAAACAACTTTATTATTATTAAAAAAGTATGTATAATTGTATATATATATATTTTAGTTAGTATATGTACAGCTAACATTTTTAAATATCGCATCTTAACAAAACAAGACAACATCAACTGGTTCGCCAAAGCTATTGGAAAAACCAGATAATATTTATATGTGCGCATTCTCGGCTGAGAGCATTCGCTTATATGATTGACTCACACTATCTATTCTATATACCGAAGATACTTTTTTAATTATACGTTTTAATTTTGTTTTGTTATGTAGGAATTACTATTTTCCTTTAATATTTTGGTAATTCCCCCTTACAAGAATCATTGCATTTTATTGATAAACATAATACCTAAGTCTAAACGTCGCACGGTATGAATATAACAAACCACTAGAGCAAGACCTTGATCCCGCAAGCGTCTTATAGCTCGACAAAGGTCAGCGTTCGCATCGAATGTTATCGTTCCAAAGAATTAATGGTGATTTTCTTCTATATTTACTTTATAAGCATTATTTATACAGAATTTATTTGATCATTAATATTGTTTGTATATCATATGCAAATCCAGATCATCCAGGTGACGATGGAATTATTTTGTTTGCATTTCATGGTAAACTGAATGAACCGTTCACCGGAACCGAGCCGGGTTTCTTTAATCGTGAAATAACTGCCAAAGAGAATGGCAAATGGACATACGATAATGACAAGGCACAACTAGATGTAGGTGATATACTGTACTACCGGATATACGTACAGCACGAGCGGTTAGGATATTCGTTGGATAGTCAGAAGTTTGTTGTACCAGGTGAAATTAAGAAATGTTATTGTTAGAACGTATAAAAACACATTTGAAAATATAGGACGTGATGTTCGACCGGGCGTAACCACCAAGCAACCATATTCTCCAATTATACCAACTCCTCGTCCGGTTGTGTCACAGCCAAATCAGTGTACTTCGTCCATCACTACGGTTAATGGTCGACCTGCATGCGGTCGTCAGATCATTTTCGAGGAGCACTTCGACCGTGATCTGAGCAAGTGGAAACACGAGGTTAAGATACCGCTAGATTCAGAGGTAAGATCACTATTGTTTTTAAATAAAAAAACAAATTACTCATTATGACTTCATTTAATTTTAAATACTTTTTTCGATGATTATGAGGTATTACTATTGAAATTCAGGAGATGTTTATAGTTGTAATATTTTATTTGTACTAATTTTCTATAATTATTTTATTTATAATTACAGCTCGGTTTGATATTTTTGATATAATATAAAAAAACTACTATGATAACATTGCATTTCCAACAGTTCTCAGGTAGCGCGATATAAATAGCCATAATTTCGGTTCTACTGCTGAAATATTCTTTAAAGGTTTTACTTAAAACATAAAATTAAAAAAAATCGACAAATCTAAGTAATTTGAACGTAGACAGTAATTAGATCTAGCAGATTTTTTTTCCAAAAAGTTCCTTTTTCGATAAATTTTGCTCTATCGGACTTATTTTCGAAACAAATTATGTACGGTTCACACCAAGAACTCATAGCAATATTAAAAATAATTTATTTATTTTGTATTTTTTTTTTATACTTTGACTGCACAGAATTTTATAATTAATACAGTAAATTAAATACATTTATAATCGTATTCATTTACGTTTGTTTAAACAAAATTCAATCGAGTACATTATTTATTAAATTTACATTTAATATGTATCAATTATCTGCATAATATACATATAATTGTATATATTATATATTAGTTTTTGTAGTGTCCATGTATGCTGTTTGCATATATAGTACGAGTATTTGCTTTTAAAGCGTATTTATATTTTGGTATGCATAATTTTAGCAAATTGGTCTACATAATTATTCCGTAGCGTTTAATATTATGTAAATTATCATACTTGATAATACAATTTAAAATTAAATAATATCATAACACATTCCAAATCTGTAACAAGCACTTATCTACACTTCCCTAATATTATGAGTAAGAGTACATATTTCAACGACACAAATTATGCAGATGTTCGTCCGGCCATGACCTTCGCACAGCCCATTAGGCACACACCGCACTCATGTATATATGATAGTCAATGTCACACGTCATTTGCAAAACATGCGTATGTCCACAACTACATGGGCTGGACTTTGTGGCTAATCTTAAGTTGACTGGTGTATTTGTACGGTGTCAGACCCATCCCACAGCGGTATAGATAAATCTCCTGATAGTTTAGTTAATCGCGCACTCGCAACCGAAACCCACTTGTGCGCCAACCCACCGACACACACACACACACACTCAAAAGCGTCTCACGATCACGAGTCACGACCAGCAAGTTTCGTTTACAGGATTTAGTGTGTCGACATCACTGGCACCACACCATCTCCGACCCCTTCTGGCCACAACCTTGGTGAGAACAGTGCGATACAGAGAGCGAGTTGTATACATTAAACACAGCATAATTCAATTTTGCGCAATGTAGAATTATTATACGGGTACACGATGGTATTTATGCTCTGTATAGCATATGTATGTGATATTATACATGGTGCATATATGCGGGTGGGTGCACGCCGATGATACTCCGGCAGGAATCGAGATTCCAGAGTGGTGCAAAACACGAAGTGCGCATAAATATTCTGCCAACTGGGCCAATTGTATAGTTCTGCGCCAAAACTATAATTTTTCCGTATATAAAACATTTTGCAGATAAAATATACCGAATTTGTATGTTATGTATTTTTCCTATGTGCATCGTATTGTGTCACTTTCAAAAATTGTTGAGATAATCCAGTACCCACTTTGCTCGCGTGACCTTTGTGCGCGATAGGTGCTTTCCATTGTCAACCACCACATTAAACGGTACATGTTAAAATTAGCTAGGAAATTACCACTAAAAAAAATGTTATCTTGAAAACGACTACCGGAATTGTTATCTAAAAACTAATATATAAGTTTTTAGATAACAAATGTATATGTAGATTATTATGTTTTGTAAACAATGTACTTAATTAATAAAACATATTTTAAAACTTTTTTGCGCACGCTGATCGGTATCCAATTCATCCAATAAAATCCGAGCGTGACGAGCAATATATACCCTAAAGCAATTGAATCGAAGTAAACTAGAGCGGTGCATTAATCGAATTACACTAATGCATGAAATTCAAGAACGTGTTGCAAATAAAATCAGGAAATTTAAAAAAAAAAACTTAATCTGAATTTGATTTATTCGGAGATTTCAATAGTATATGGAATTTATGCGCAAGTATACACATTTATATGCATTTATTTGCGATAAAATTAAATTAGATGGAATATATTCAATATGGATTCTTCGTCAGACACTTCAAGAGTAATTCGAGTTTAAAAGCTTATATGGGGCTTGGAATAATTTATGTTATGAATGGAACATTTGTCCGGTGAAGCTCTCCATAATATAATATATTTGCATGCGAAACTTATTTATTATAAAATAGTAATTTCAAATGATTTATTTATTATAACTATCAATACACCAAAAAAATCCTAATGCTTGACACAATTTCAATATTCTTAGATACCAATTGTTGGCAATAATGTGTTGTTTCGGCTTGGTACTAAACTACAAATATTTATTACAAACGCAACCGAAACAGAGCTCCCTTAATATTAAACCAGTATAAATTAGAAATAAATAAAATATTTATTCAATTATATTTATTATTATAATTATTCAATCAATTTGTCGCTATTTAGGATCTGTATACTTCCGCAGTACTAATCACATTCATTATCCTTTCCTGTGTTTTCGAGTACCCAACGAATACATCCTTCTCAAGAAACTATAATATAGGTAATTATGCATGTTGGTTATACTCGTATATAGTAAATAGAAAAAGCTTTCTTCTTGTTCCACACGCAATAAATTTATGGACGATATAAATCGCAGCAGAAAATCCTCAGCTGCTAAAACGGTTCGTAATTAATCGTCAGCGTGTAGTAAACGATGTTGATCCCATATCTCTGTTTAAGTTTGAAATGCATGCATTTGTGCTTTACACTGATGTTCATGTAACTAGCGTGTAGTATTATTTTTAAATCAGACTCTGATAAATATTTTAAATAATTGTAGTTCATCGTTTTATTTTTAAAATAAACTTTAGTAATGTTAAGTGGTAGCGGTAGCGCAGTTGTCTCATAATCCAGGGTCCGTTTCAATAAAGAAATTTCAAGTATTTGTAACTTAAGTATTTACAGGGATCCATAAAAACTTAAAAAAACATAAATAAAAAAAGAAAAAATAGGTTTTTGACAAAAAAAAAAATTTTTTTTTTTTATTTGAAAATGTTTTCATTTTATAAACTTTGACCTTTTATGAAAAAACATAAAATATGGGCATTTTGAACAAACTTAAATTTTTTTTTTAAACAACTGAAAAAATGAAATTTTGAAATTTAAATTTATTTAAAGACATACATAACCTTTTGAAAATAATTAATAAATATGACATAATGTAAAAAAGACTTTTTTGACAAAACTTTTAAAATTTTGTTGAACTTGAATAATTTTATTATAAAAAAAATGTTTTAAAAAGACTAAATTAGGATTCGATTTTAAAAACTTTAAAAGCAAGATTTGTCTTTAAATTAAATATTTTTCGACAAAAAGTAAAAATGACAATTACATTTTTTGACAAACTCTGAAAATAAAAAAAAAATATACAAAAATATGCTTTTTGACAAAAATTTGAAACTTTTATTTTAGGAGATTTTTCTACCCACCTTCGAACTTTTTATAAAACTGTAAAAACTGTTTTCTGACAAATTTAGATTTTTTTAACAAGATAAACATTGAATTTATATATTTTTTTCTTTAAATTGTTCTTTTAAAATTTTTTAAAAAATAAAACAAAACTTTAAAAGTAGGTATTTGAAAAACTTTAAAATGTTTAATATTTTGTAAAATGTTTCACCAAAATTTGAACTTTGAACTTTTATAACAAAAATGTGTATTTGGATATTTTTGAAAAATTTATAATAGTTTTTTTTTAAAATAACGGTAAAAAAAAATATTTTTATTTATTTTTTTATACGTGTTCTTTGAAATTCAATATTTTCAAACAACAAAACTTTTTTAAACTAGATTATTTATTGTTTTTTTTTGACAAAACTCGGAAAATAAAAAAGTATTCTTATATTTTAAATTTTTAATAAACTATAAAAATTTAAAGAATTTG
>JANSTU010009098.1:0-16098 GCA_027564075.1 Bolitophila hybrida
CTTTTGCGCTATGTTGTTACTTTTTCTCGTGTCTATGGGATTATTTTCATGTTTTCCTTTATCAATTGATGGAAGTAATAATATTATTGTAATTAGCTATTTATTTTGTTATGCAACAGCTCATTGCGTATGGTGCGACAACATGTATATATATTGTATATAATATTAGTGATGGACATTGTGTGTATACGACTGTAAGGAAATACATACAGACATGTTCAACTGTTTAGAATGAGTATTTACTTGTTGGATAATTGACGGATGTGTAGAGAGAAAGGCATATAAACTATAAGTAATTTATATAGACAAGTATAGGCAAGCAAGAAATAGAAAAACAAACTGATTTGATAACATATATTGAATCAAAAGTACAGCATATTAACTAGATTTCATCTAAATTCGATTTTAATTTAGAAACAATACGATAATCTAAATGTATCATCTATCCATCATTAAGTAGTGATGTCAAGAACAGAAGACGTTATCTAGACATTATGAGTAAGAAAAATATTCAATAAATACATTATATCGGTCATCGCACACAATAATTCCTTGAAACACATAAAATATACATTAAATGTACAATAAACATGCCTGGCAACTCTACGCATATACTATATATATCTATATATATATATATATACTCGCTCGACGCGCCTTTATGGATTTGCAGAGAACTTCAACGGATACGATTGACGGATGCTTACGCGCAGATTGCAAATAAATAAATAATGCAAATTATTCAGAAATCGCACATATACATATGTTAACCCAGTTCAGTTCTTGGCGAATTTACATATGCGTCAAAATAGAGTTGGCGGAAACATATGTAAGTATATGGCGTTACAAAGAACAGACTGTGATGTATTAGCGCTGTGCCAGCATCAGGCGCACCACTTGAAAGCAATGAAAATGCGTCGCAGGTCTTTGATCTTACAGATAAGTATTTTAAGGCTATCGTTACTGCTGCGCCCGTATACTTGTTTTTGATTCATATTGAATTAAACAAATGTTTTTTTTAATGAATAATTCGATGTAATATATTATTATAAAATTAGCATATTATTGACTTCATAAGTTTATCTCCTAACTTTTATTGTTTCCTTTTAATCATGGACACACTTTTCAATTATGAAGAAAAGGAGATCTTTATAAGATTTGAAGATGGAGAGAAAGTGAAGTCATTTTGTTTCCGAATTAACTGTTTGGATCATGATACATGATTTATCATATTGGAATAATACGAGTTTAAAAAGCTATATGGTGTCAAAATATTATTTTTTTTAACCCAACAAAAAATCAGTTAGGTGGTAACAACACTCTAGAATTTAGGCTTAAAAGGTGCTTAAGGGTCTGAATAAGATACAACATATTTTTATAAATAAACCGTTGAACAATGTTCACAATACACGTATTCAGCTGCATTTCGTTAAATGATGTGGTTTATTATTATCGCTATTGTTTGACTAATGATAATTTAATAAAAATGTGCATCGGAGACAAAAAATAGCAGCGGGCATGAAAAAAGACGAAAATCATTAAGTTGGGATTTTTTTATGCTGCATATTTCATTTGTAATAAAATTTATTAGTTCATATTTTTAAGCAAAAAAAAAAAATTTCAAATGTCCACAATTTATGCAAAAGGTTATATAAAAATCGCTACGTCTTTTTACTTTTGTATGTAAAATTGAAAAACATTTTGTGTTTTTTGGCCACGGAGGCCTATACATTGATGATGGGCGTTCAGACCATATGCACAGCCGCCAAAAAAAATTTAATAATCTTACCGCAGAAGGTTGAAAAGTGGAACAACAAATACTGAAACCGAACTGGATTATCTTCAAGCCCTTACAAACGTGCATCTCATCGGTGTCTGATCGCTTTTTTTAAAAAAAATATGTTTTCATCCAAAATACGACATAAAAAACTTTTTTTTTGTCATTTCGCTGCAATTTTATTACTCTAGTAAACTTTTATGTCAAAAATTCATAACAGAAGATTTGATATATAGTGAAAGATAGTTTTATAACTTCTACATGTAAAATTCATATAATTCACAATTTTGTCATAACATTCATTCAAATTTAAATGTTTAGTCTTGTTTTAATTGTCAGTCCTTGAATTATTAAATTTTCGGAGCAATATTTAATTTTTGGAATCAAATTTGTGAGCAGATTTATACATATCATCATCACATATTTGATTTTGAGTATTATCGTTAATTTCACTATAAATAGCAACATTTACAGCCTATATATCAATTGGTTATTAACTTAATTTTATAAAATTTTATTTTTATATTAGTTAAAGTATCTCATTGATGTCAATAAGCAGGATTAAAAACTTAATAGAAGACATGAAAAAGAAAAAAAAATGATAAGCAATATTATGTATCAAAGTGCATATAAGGATTTGTATAGTACTTATTAAAAAAATAATTTTTTATATATTATACGTATAAGAAACTGCATATATAAGGATTTGTGGTCATTATTTCTATGTAAAAATGATTGCGGGAATCTCAAGAGAATTATACTTTGTGTATACAATACAAGATAAAATATATACATTTTTTACATTATACAGCATACTTGACTTTATGACAATGTCATTATTCACAGATTTTCATCGTCTTATAAAAACCACTGTCCATTCATTATTCATCTTAACCAACTGCGTATATATTTTATCAGAAAATATACATTCTATACTATAATATATACCTGCATGCTGTAAGTATTTCCCGAAGCGTAATATCGATTGTCTTCACGAAATGGCGATAATTCGCCTCATCGACTCAGGGCGTCGTCTCACCCTCGATCCTTTGTTCAGTTATCCGCACAAGCACAGACAATAACAAATATTTGCTCATACTTATAGTAACATATAGAAGTTTCAGATATACATTAAACCTCCAGCACCACATATCAAACTGTAGTAACTCTTCACGCCAGACTTGCGGTGCAAACCATAAATTAAATCAACGCATGGTTGCGCCGATAAGAAGTTCTCACGGTGTCCCCTTCAAGACAAAATAAAAGTCGCCCGTGCAGTGTGTTGTATACATTTAAGCGTGTACACAAACACACACATACTGTGAAATTCACAAGACGTTTTAACGAGCATCAAGTATAATTAAACATGGTATACATTTCCTATATAATAAATATAGTATAAATATAGCTATATGATATTGTATGTACTAAATATAATGTATAATACAAACGCACCCAGTGTAAACTCCCTGTTCATTTTAGCCAGAAAAGATTTATATAAATTATAGTTATTTTTGTGTGCATTTTAAATATATCCCATAGACCGCCCGCTTCTTTGTGCAGTCAACGAACTCTTCGAACGCATATTATTCGTAACATTTATTCGTTATTATTTATAGATTTAACCGATATAAAACAGAGAGTAAAATCTGACACACATTGAAAAAGGCAGACGCTTTCCTTTGCAGCCAGCTGTCGAGATGTGCAGCTCCGCGCACTGTTACTCCTAGCGACTAATGGAAAATTGTAATAAATTGCAAACATATATATTATACTATCGGCAATGCCGACAGCCATACGATGTTATTTATGAAATTTGCAATTTTCGCAATTATGCGCTTTTGCGTGCGCCTGATACAATATAGACGACGGACGACACTATAGAATTATAGATATGTATAGGATATAATTTTTTGCATATTGTAATGTAATTAAAAATCTGATTTAAACCGATTTAAACGGACATTTCGCTTTAGAAAATATTTGCGCCTGAGAATGTTGAATGCGTCATGCGCCTATATTTTCGATTAATAAAAAACATTATGTTATAGTCTGATTGTTGAGAAAATGTAAAGAATTTGTTGAAAACGTACTTTATTTTGTACAAACATATGTGGTATTGAATTGATATTTGTGGATTTGATATTTTGCTAGGAATGCTAGTAAGAGAGTTTGCATAACTAAAGCCGAGCATGCCGTTGCTGCTATATTTAGGCCATCAGAATTAGTTGCAGGCAATAACAAAATTATGCTTTTTTACTTTATGGAGCTGGCATCGACAATTCTGTGTAAGTTGATTTACGACTACTTTACGACAAAGTGGAAGAATTTTCTTAGTTTTTTTGACTAAAAACTGTTACAAAAAATTCAAAATTTTAAAAAATAACAACATTGCAACCTGGAGAAATTCTATAATAATTAAATGTTACTTAAAATTAAATGAGTGAATTTTATCAGTGTTGTTGATATAAAAGTAATAAAATAAAATTTCTTATAGTTTTAGAAAATCACAAACTTGTTTTCCTTAGACTACGATTCCACTAACAAAAATATTCCATAACGTCAGGTTTTTGAGAAATAGACTGTTAAAACTTCACTTTTTGGTCATATTTGGCTATATCACATGTTCAGACGCAAAAACCTTGCTGTGTAGTGTTATTTTAAATTTAAAATTCAAGCTTTTATGACAGAAAGTTTGTAAAATGTAAAATGCCATAATCTTTTTTTAAACGGATAAACTTTTTTGTGTTTATGCAATTTCATTGCAATTATATTTTTATATTGTTCCAAAATTTCAATAATTTATATACGACGTAGCCGACAATAGCAATAAGTTGCATAGTGATTCGAAAACATGCAGACCGACGTATTTTTCGAATCTATATAGCACTTTGTCAGTAAACTTTCTTTCATTTTCAAATAATTTACTAATGTAATACAAAGTACATTATATTGTATATTACTAATATGATCGGTCTTTTCTTCGAATTTAAAATCAATTGCTGACTTTCGTGTTTTGAATCGACGCGTCGGACGTATGAATAACAAATTGCCGTTTTGTCGATTAGAAATCCATAAACACGCAAAAACAAAATAAAATCTATTTTATTGTATACAATATATTGCATCCGCGTGCACAAAACAACTATTAGACCATGAAAAAAATCGCATGCAATAAAAGGTGAAAGTGTATACGCTTGTTGTATATAGTACTTGTGCTGATGAATGCACCATAAGACATATACTATATCATCAAGACATGTCTTCAGTATGTTCGCTAGCGGCCATCCAGCGCCATACAAATGAGAGCGAGAGTAGCGAGTTTTCCGTTTCATATAAATGTAATTAGTTTTTATTGGCAATGTGAGATATTTTTTTGTAGTTTTTGCATTACTTTTATCTTTACAACATTTTGAATAATGTTCTCGAGCAATGAAAATAATCGTAATCATAAAACATTGTCGTTACTAACGATAATAAAATGTCGAACATATAAAGTTAAAGATTAAGTGCACATCAGAGAATTTAGTATATGCACAACATTTCGTACGATGTGAAGACTGAAGAAAATTCCGTTAGAACATATAATCCATTTATTTATAATATATGCTATATGTATATCCAGAAGTCATAAAGAGGTCCGTTAAATATTAAAACGAATATATTATTTGACGGCTCAATAAATATGCTTAACGTGAATCTATTAAACATTTAGTATATTATATTGATATGCGTCTCGATGTCAAGAAGCCATATACAAAGCTTTATTAGAAAGATATACATTGTATACTTTTAAATATTTGATATACACAATTAATTGGGCAGAGAATGTGAACGCTTATATTTTCAAAAAATGCTCGATAAGCGTTGTATGTATAATATATTGTGACTTTTATTGCTCAATTAAATGCGCTAAATTGATTTTAATTGAATTGAATTTATTATATATTGAATAATTTATAGGTTTTGATCTATAAATAGATATATAAAATAGGGATTACCTATACGATATACACAACAATGAAACAAAAAACAAACAGATAAAAAAAATTTACAAAGTTTATTTATTATTTAAACTGTTATAGCTTATAACTACAACAATTCCTGATTCAATCCTGGAGCTGCTTTACATTCTCTGTAGAACATTACGCTAATAACAATCTGCATCAGTTCCGTCCAATCGTCCAACCTTTTAGTTTATCACTTTTTTACTTCCCACCAGTTAATTAAAAAATACAGATACCAATAATCATGTATATGTATATATTTCTAAAAAAATATAAATTTAATTAAAAAATGTATAAATAGGCAAAAACAATGAAGCCCACAAAATTCGTATGAATATCAAAACATAATTTACATGCTCTTGAGCAAAATTGCAGCTGCCACGTAATTGCGCGTGCAGTCGGGAATTCATAATTTAAATTATAAATTAATGAAATATGTATAAATATGCATGCGCTATTTGTGGCAAATGTGTGTGTTTGGTGCACTTGAAATAATTGTGCGGGTAGCCGATAATGAAATTAATTAAGGTTATATACCTATATGTATATTGTTTATATACGAGTATATTAATATACTATATGTATATAATAATTTATAAATTACGCAATATTTCAACGATTGAGCAGGCGAAATTAATGGCCAGACTTAAAATGTTTTATTGGAATTGATATACAATAATTACTAATTTATGAGTTTTAATTTTGTATAATTTTAAAAAAAACACACAAGATAAAACATGAACAAAGGTAGCAAAAAAAATCCATCTCGTAAAATATTTCATGTTTCGATAGTCGATGTCGTTGTACAAAATTGCATATAATTGAAACCAATCAACTGACCACTTCTATGGTAAGATTTTTTTTAATAAGAAGAGTAATCAGTTTATTGGATTAACAGGCGGAACTGAGCTCCTAGAGCATGATCAATAATTCCAAAGTGTTATATTTAATCACCATTAAGGTTTGGCGCTGGATTTAAATTTACCATCAGAGTCCAGTATACGTTTGGAAAAGTAAGAGACACTGTAAAAAAAAAAATACAAAAACATCCAAGTATATTTATGTACATTTGTTAATCATCTTTGTTTTTGAAGCATTAATGAATCTAAATTTTATTTGATGTTGTCTACCTGTTTTCAAATATAATCTATAGCAAGATCTTTATGATTAAAATGTTAAATTTTCAATAAATTTCCAGTAATTTTAAAAATATTTTTGATTTAATGGAACTATTTTGAAATGTTTAGATTAAAAACACTTAAAATTGATATTCCGGATTATTTCAAGACATATTTAACTTTAATGTATAGCATTGTGCGTTAAAAAAGTGGTTAAAGTTGAAGAGTTTTCTATATCTTTTAAAACAAAAAATGTCGATTTTAAATATTTCATTTGTGTTTAGAATTTCTCGCTCAAACTTTGGAAATATCCACTTACATACATGAATTTTTAATTAAAGGCTATAACGTAACAAATACTTCACTACTCGAAGAATCGTTATGAAATTTTCATGGCTTATTGAAAACACTAATACCTCTAGCACGATCAAGTAAAAATATTGAAAATATCATTTTTTTAAAATTAAAAAACATGACGAAAAATAGCTTAATAGGTACTAAAAGCATTTATTCAATTATCTGCATTAGCATTGCCAAACAAAACATAAAAATACTTCAAATAATGCAAATCGGATGGAGAAACTGGCTCACAATATTATTGTGCCCAAATTATAGTTATTTGTTAGTTAAAAAGCATTAAAAAATGATGATTAATATCATATCTTTATATTACAATATTGTGTCTAAAAAAGATTTCTTATTTTTATGAACTACAAGTATCAAAAATCTTCATATATTTTTCTATGTGTTAGAGATATATATCATACATATCATACATAGATCTATTTTTCTATGTATTCTAAAACCGTATCTTGTTTTGTGCCTCATCTTCCTCAAACCACTACCTAGAGAGAGAGCATGATGATGTGGACACATTTTTTTTCAGGGTATGGACTTCAGTACTACTACAGGAGCAATTTTAAGTACTTTAATAAAATATGATTTTCTTACTTTACTTTAAAAGATAATAATTATATTTTAAAATAAGTAAAATTCATCTATTTTCAGAGATAAATTTTATATCTTTATATATGACAATATTGCGTCAATGCGTCCAAATTGTTGATAGTCGATTATTTTTGGGGATGAAAAAAGAATGAAATTCATCCTTTTATTTTTAAGAGTAAACCATAGCCATAGCCGAGTGGGTTAATGCGTTGGCCTGGCTTATGGTAGGTCGCCGGTTCAAACCCGGCCGGCAGACCGGTGTTTTTCGAATGTAGCACTTTAAATCAGTAGGTTCCTTTTGCCTAATAATAATAGCCTATATCTGAAATAGGTTATTGATTTGGGATAACGGAACATTAATGACATCAATCAACATATACACACGCACCCTGTATAGAAACAAACGGCACATTAGCATGACCTGACCACTCGTGTGAACCCGAAATGGTCAATGAATGAAAATAATAACAATTTCGACATTTTTTATAAGGTTATTGGTTTTCCATAATCATGTCCTGGAAAAAAGAAAATTCTTTATTCAATATTCATAAAACCATCACCGAAAAATACTCATTAAACTTAAAAATTCTACCACATATTTTAGGAGCAGATTCTTATTAAAATTTTAAAACAACTTTTTTATATTTGAAAAATGCATCTCATGTTGAAAAAAAGATAATAAGTTTTTTTTTTTCGTCGTTTTTGATGTAAAAACTTTGTGCAAAAGGCGTGAAAACTATATTACGATCAAAGAATAAGATTACGACGTGTCGTGCGGCGTGCGCGTGTTTTTGTTGTCAGTCTGTCGAGACTCGAAAATGCCCGAGGTATAGTTACATAATCTGCGTTCACATACATACAAATACATACGAAATTACTAGCAGGCACTACGCGTCAGAGATGAAAAAAACGTCTCACGCGCATTGTATAGAATATATTTCATATATATGTATGAGATTCTACCGTGGGCCATAAGACAGTGGCAACGACAGAGCCAAACAAAGAAATCAATTTCACCATCGTTCTGGTGTCTGTTGAGGAACAGGAACGAGTCAATTTAACAACATAGATTTTACTTCTTTGTGTATTACAATTGTACAATCTAATTTGAATGATAATATATAGTAATTTATGTGCGGGCCAGCAGACTAGCGAGCGGTGGCATATTGCCTTCGGAAGCAACAATTGCCTAATAAAATTCCCCCTACACCACAGAAAAGCGATCCTCGGTGGCACACATGGAACATAAATTATTTGGTAATCTTCTGTTATTACGTCACATTTCGAGCATATCATCCCTTGTGCGCAACGCAGCACGCTGTTCCGGAACGACCCCCGGTTGCACTGATATTATAATATATACATATACAAACTATATATATATATACACGCAAAGTATTGATTCCGCATATATATTTGTAGTGTAAAATTATTGCATTGCAATCTGCACTCTGCACACGCATATTTGTTCTGTCACACCCCAAAAAACCAGACGACATCGACGAGCACACAGTTTTCCTGAACAAAAACACTTTTCAAATAAACTTATACACACGTAGTTTTTCCAGCTGGCACAAACTTATAGTATTCCACCACTTGCACTTATATCGTCTTCAGATAAATCGTTTTTTTCGTGTTTATTTGACGCGCACTACTTTTGCAACTAAACACACGTAGCCTCCTCCAACACTTGAGATTGAAACTAATATACAAATACTCACTCTTATACACGCACTTTTCGCATTGATTGCGCTACGTTACGCACGGACAATCAAATATATGTATGTGTGTGTGTCTATTTTTTAGAATCTAATTCGAAAATGGTTTCCTCACACAAACCCGACGTCCACAAATAACTTAGACGCGAGATGCGGTCACATCAACGACGGCAGATGAAGCAGCAGCAGCAGGAGCAGCAACGTCGTAGCACAACATAACAACGGCCATGTTTATTTAATAGTGCCAGTTAAAACTTCAACTTGAAACGGAAAATGGTGTGTGCGCGAGAGTGTTATTTGAATTGTGGTATCGACTATCGAGCATAGAGGAATGAAGAGGAGAGAGATATTTATACAGCCGGTACTCTCTGTGTTTGTATATCACATTGAAGTAATGCACACGCCATCAGTTTTCTCTCTACATAGATGATATATTATAATACACAACGACACAAAACTTGAAACTTATTTTCGGAATGTTCTAGCGAGACAGAGACACAACAACACAACACAATCATACCGATACAGCACAGTGCACAGCACACAGCATCTCAGCATCCCTCACGCAATCGGGCTACACATTCAATTCATGGTCATGAGAGTGTGTTTACCGGCGAGAGAGTGTTTACGGAGCATTCATAAACTGTGCAATTGTACAAATCACATTTCTCTTTACTCCGAGAAAGCGTATACGAATACGACGCATGGGTATAGTCGCTTCCATTCTGCAATAATAATCTATACTGCATTGTGAACACCTCAATATTATACGTGAAATGCGTAGTTGTATTCTCGTTTCAGTCTTTTTTCTTTCTTCTTATGTTCTTAGAGTAATCAAGATATACCTCTCTTTGAGACACATCAGTATTCAAAAATACCTATATCACGTGCAGCTTTGGTGCTGCCGTACGCGTTTAACAAATGTTGAGCAAGATCATGGGCGGCGTGTATATGCGGGGGATTGAAATTGAATTAGACGCAGCACGAGTTTGGCCGTTGTAGACGGATTCATTCAAGTCTCTGTGTTAAAGTAATACATCTTTTTATAGCGTGAAAATGTATACAGGCTATTTATTATTCAGAGGTTTATCTAATTATTATTTAGACTTTAGATAAGGGTATAAATATTTCACCGAAAAAGAAAATGTTCCAGCTAAAAGGAACTTCTGGTAAAAATATTTGTACAGAGTAAAACCCATGATCCATTTTGGAATTTATAAAATTTTAAGCATGAAATTTACTTCAAAATATTAAAAACTGGTCATTGACGACAAGTTAACATTTATTTAAAATAAGATTACTGTTCTGTTTGATAAAAGTTAAGCAAGTTATGAACATTATGTCTGTGCTGAGATGGAGAGCATGATGAAATAGAAGAGAATTCTTGTTACCAAATAATTTCGTGACAAGAATGCACTGCAAAGGGGTTAATTTTTGTGATTAAATCCCTGTACAACAACAATAACACGAAATACTCAAATTGTGTTTAGTTTTTTAAACTTTTCATTGGTTATTGTGATTTAGTGAATTCTTCTCACCAAATAATTTGGTGACGAAAATGTAAGGAAATGCTAATTAAAAATAAAAAAACATACATAATGGATAATAATCTGCTACGAAGATTGTATGAAGATATTTAAGCGGTAGACCATAGATGATTAATTTGAATTAAACTATGTTCTATGTATGCCATGTTCTAATATTGCGGATATATTATATTATATAAGTTTTAGCAGGGTACGATGCTTGGCCTTTTACTATATTCTTACTATTTATAAACGATGTTCCAAACGTCTTAAATCCGATATATAAGGAATTGTGCATTCTACGTATAAAAGGTAAATTTTACAACTTAACCATTATAAGTGCACATGCACACATCAATGAAGAAAAGGATGAAAAGGAAGTGTTTTACCAGAAGTCGGTAGAAGTATATGAGTAGGCTCCAGCGCGTGACATGTACTGTGATTTGAATGACAAAGTTGGCAGAGAGGTCGTGTACAGGCCAAAAGTTAATCAACACAGCGAAAATTGGTGTCGCTTAATCGATTTTGATGTAAGAGACAGATTGAGCATCGATGGTGTTAAACCAAATTCGGCTAAAAACTTTGAAGTGGGCTTTTATTATAGCCTTAACTTACGTGTGTTTATGATAATGGCCGTGCGCAGTCGGTTCAATAAAGAGCTGGTAATTCTCTATGGTGAGTAGGATATCGCCCACTTCATCAAAGTTAATAGACTGAGATGGTTGGGTCACGTACTGCGGATGGGGGAGCATTGTGAGCATACTAGGTTATTAACCCTTGGTTGAAGAAGAACTGGTAGGGCCAAGGGGAGATAGAAGAACGCGATTGCGTTTGATATGCGGACTCTTGGAGTAGCAGATTGGAGATAGTTGGCGCGGAATAGAAGCCAGCCAAGAAGAAGGAGAAGAAGTTGTTGTCCATTATTATTCACTCCATATCCACCTTAGACTTGTTAACTTGTTATTTTTTTGCTGCTCCTTAGAAAAGTATTACGATTTTAGTGTTTCTAGCTTTGTATATGTTGATTTTGACAAATCAAACAATCTACATATATAAATAACTTTCATTTTCTAATTCTGTACACTCAAACTTCATGTATCGAGAAGACGAAAATCATCAATGGACTATGTATTTAACTTTGGAACTCACTGCCAATTTTCATAAAGAGAACAAGTAATTTTAAGCAATTCAAAATACTGTGTCTTCATCATTTGTAACATCGAATTTTCCACAAATAATGTATATATATATATATATAATTTATAAGTTACTTGCCTAGATTATAGTATGTATTTGTGTTAGTCTTTGTTATTTTTTTTATTGTTTTGTGTATCTTATAAATAAATTTAAAAAAATGAATTATTATTAAAATACTTTCTATTTTAGTACCAATAACGACCAAATCAGTCAGTTCTAACTCGATATACATTATAATTAAAAAATGTACAATATTTCAATAAATTTTAAATTAAACCTTTTCCCGCCAATTCCATATCACTGGAAACTTACCTGAAAAAAGAGAAAAAAAATTAATAATTTATTAAAATATATTTTTCATTTCTTGCAAATAAATATGTTTGTATGTTTATTAATAATAAATGATCAATATAGAATGATATAATATTAATAATATATTAAAAAAATATCTGTATTTGTATGACAAAAAACCGTCGTATGTGCGGAATAATGAACTTTATCTAAAACTTCAGGCAGAAATTAAAAATGACCCAACCTCCCAATATCATAATTACACAAATCGCAAACAAATGCTTTTCGTTACATTCTGCACCTGCTCATATAAGCATCAGACACCGGCACAAAAATCTGCGTAACATTATTAAACATATATTATGCAATATATTCGAGCAAATTTCTAAGCGGTCTTGCGCGCACGCCTTATACGTATCCTGCATACAAAATAGTCCATCACAAAGACTAATAGCTAATATTTCATGAATAGAGTTAAACGGGCTTTGCAAAATACTCAATGCAAGCAATTAATATGTCTGGCAGTCACATACACCGACAGAGGAGGCAAATCACGGAGAGAATATATTATATACATGTTCTTATACATACATATATATTGCAGGAATATACTAGTTTGGTATATACTGTAATTTTATTTTATGGTATTGAAACTGTATAAAAAATTATTCAATGTCAATCAATCGCAGGTGCCTCTGTCCATTGTATTATACAATGTACATCCTTTTTCCATTTGTATATACGAGTATATATATATTAGTAATGGTATTGAGCATTTTCCACTTATATGAAAGCATCAGACACCGCGGCTAAATGGATGAATACGAGTACATTGTGTATTTGAACGTGATTTCTGTTGCCGAGGGGTAATTGATTTTCAATCCATTTTAATGGTTTGCATTTTGTTGGCGAACATTGCGAAAGTAAGGGGCGGGTGTATTCGTATAAATGGTAACAGGTGCACGGTGTGACGTTTATTACATAGGTATAGTTGTTTTTACATATTTTTTGCGTTTATTTATTGATATTTAATATCAAATATAGTATGTACTAAATATTTATATATGTTATGAATTTGTATGGTATAGTCAAATATATGTATTCATTACCATAAGTATATTAATATAGTGTTATAGATATCAGGAAATTGTGTTTAAACTTATGACCTCCAGGATGTCGGTACAAAAAGTTATACAAATAAAGAGTTAAAAAAACAATTAATTTGCTTTTTTAAACCTTGACTGATGATGGTAAATCGCGATTGTCTGCTTATTTCGGTATTTAGTTTTGAGTATGTTTTTCAAAGAGATTATAAAGAGAGAACATTAGAAACAAATTGATCTATCTTGAAAGTTCCATTGCGAAGCCACAGAGTGCTTTAATGTGTAACACAAAAGACGAACAGTGGCGTCTATTTTTTTCATAAAAACATATTTTTTTAATTATATATCATTCATGCGATTGCTTTTTTTTCATCAAGTAAAAAAGATTCATACAAAATTAAACCCCTCTCTCAAAAAAGGGGGGGGGGGTGAGCGACGCAAGAAATAACGATGTACAGCTACACAGACGCCAAACTGTATTTCTTAAGCATCGCATAAAGAACTACTGGCAAACAACAATTTTCCAATATTTGTCAGCGTCCATGTATTACAATTTTTTATGATAAATTTTTAAGCATATATTTATTAAAATTCTTAATAGTTTACTCTTGTTTGGAATTTAATTTTTATTCATTACATTATTGCAAATGTATTGTATCAAAAAACACTAACGATTTTTTTTATAGTGAATCACATTTGTTTCCGGTTAGTCAATCACCGTGAATTTCAATCACATTTGTTCTGGTTTGTTGTTCTGATACTGGTCAAGGGGTCCCTTTTTTAAGTGTTTAGGATTGCTTAAATCGGTTTTGAAAATTATTGGCAGATTAGATTGCAACGAAGAGCCGAGATTAATACATCAGGCCTGGCAAATCAATTAACAATACTTAAAGATATATTTTTAGAGGACCATAAGATAGTTAACAGTAACATATGTTATAAAACATATTTCGCAGTTTATTTCCTTTTCTGAATTATCTGAATATATGATTCATGAATTCGTTCTCGAGCTCGTTTCTGTTTATTTTTATCAATAAGCAATTATTCGTCATTTTGAGTTTCTGTTTTGATGTGTAAACAACTTTGCTCCCGGTATGGCCTAGTTAGAAAGTTGACTGCCAGGTGACAGTTACGTCGAGCTCCATGCACGGACAGCGCTTAAATAAATAAAAAAAAATGTTTTAACACATTTTTATATATATTACAAATTTCATAAATCCGAAAGACCCCTCTCATTACTTTGTGTTAGGACTCAATAATAAGGATTATAGAAACAATGATAAAAAACTAAAAATAAATGTTTGTGAAGGGTCAAACAAAAGGTAAAGGTAAACACCTTTTATTTTTAAAAAATAGACGCAAATGTTGTATGTTGGATCAAGAACCTACCTACGTCCCCGTTATAATACAAATTACTTAATAAACCATCCACACCTAAACAGGACAATAATAATTATTTAAATTATAATGCGACGTCATTGACTAAATAATCAGAGGCTCCAAATACTATAAACAAGAATACAATGTCTGTGCTTATCCATTACTTATATGTAAAATTGCCCATTCACACGAAAATAAATGTTCTCATATAATAATGCGTTTATTTGCTCGTTATCATTTAGAAAAAAACACAAGGTTATCATCTAGCGTACGACCCAAGCGCCAAGAGAGTACTCATCAAAATAATATCCATAAGCATAAAATTGTAAACGACGATGACAGCAACCGTGCACACTATATTGTCTCGCGCGTTTATACAAGACGTTGATCTCTATAATAGTTCGCGGTTCGCGCCTAATCTACATCAAATTTCTATATGAATATATAATATTTATGAATGAGTCGTGCACAGAAAGCGCTCGAGCGCAGTTCTAAAAATATTTTCCGACAGCTTTCTCCTTTATGAATTCACTGATATAGCCTATTATATACACATATGTACATGAAATGTTCTTCAACGTCGACGATTCTAAAAATAAATGCGCTAGTCATATGCGAAACAAGATTGAGGTTTGCCCTATGAGTTCGTGTATTTTCTTAGGATCATATCTTATGGTTATAACTTTATATAAATAAATTATAGAGTGGTAAAGTGTTTTCGTTTAAATTTAAAAGAAAGAGTTTATTTTTAACACACTAACATTTGCAATTGAATATTTATGTTACAATAACTTCTTGAATTAAAAAATGTTAAAAGTCTGACAAATAAGCGGCATTGGTTAGAACCTTACGGTGCATGAAAATGAAGTGTTAGTAAGCATTTTTGTGATATGGTATCGTCCTCGTTCCATGCTACTTGTTGGTCAGATCTATATAATATATATATATATATATATACCACCCCGAAGAAGCTCCACTTTGAAGTAGTGCGGTGGCTTAAGTACACTATTCAGATGATTCGGTTGTGCTGAGC
>JANSTU010009109.1:0-16097 GCA_027564075.1 Bolitophila hybrida
TTGAAAAGTCAAACCGTTTGTGTTTTATTAAAAAAAAAAGTTGAAGCGCACCTATTGAAAAACCCTTTATATATATTGCAACATGCGCGCATCTCTTGAAAGCCCACTTATAAATGTATGATATAGCCTCGATTGTACTATAAATATCTAGAACTTTTCAATATTAATTCCGATCGATCTTTGCTGTACAACAATAATAATGAATTTAATATTGTGGAAATATCGAAAGCGTGTATAATACGAACTCGGACTAAGTGAACCGTCAGAAAATGGTATAATATACTATAAAAGCTCTTTTCTCTGCTATATATATATAGAACATCTGATGGAATTCCCTCATAATGACGTTCAATAATCTCAAGTGCACTCGACGTGCGACGATGAGTATATATGCAGATTGTAGATACTGTCAAGAGTACACCGGGTTGATCATTATCGCTAATTAGCGAGCCAGTGCGCACGTCTTAGTGCTCATTCGACGTCAAGTATATATGTTTGTATGCATAATTAAGCGTCTTCCTTGTCTCTGTGTGCGTGTTCTGCTTGTGTTTGTATATGTGTGAGAGCATTGTTCCTCCTGTCCGGCGCTTTGAGCATGCCATACATATAACATTGTATAATTATACATTCTGAAATAGAGACCCACTTCATCGTCCCTTAAGTGCTGTTTCTCGTTTTCGCAGGACCTCAGCTGTCCTGTGCTTTCGGTTTTAATTGCATACTGCGAATATTTAAAGCGACAGACGAAAGAATCAATTATAATGTATAATATATATATTATGTACCTTATCTATATATTATATTTAGTGCACTTTGCACATTTATTGCAAAGAGCACGATTAAACGAACGAGCACAATTTAATACTTTGCCCAGGAAAAGTGGCCGGCACTCAAATAAACTAGAGACTCTGTGAGTACAAATGTAATTACTTCCGAGCGCTCGGGCTCCGCGGAAAATTTAATATTGAGTTTGTCTCTGTTTCTCCTGCGCATATATACCGATGTGTTCTCGAATTGAAATTAGGAAAATGTGTACATACGAATAGGTCACAAAGGTTTCCTGATGTCCTTTCAATGGTAACTCTGCGAATTGAAATTATTCATTTCATCATTTTCCAACATCGCAGAGACGTGCCGAATAAGATTGGTAAATACCCAGCAACGAGCGTCTTGAGACATGCGCTCACATAAAACATCCGGGGATGGTGTAGCTTCTGTGTGCAATTGCTTTGTACTGCATTGACTAGTCAAACAAATATATAATTCTATATAATATACATAATATAATGCAAAACAGAATTGTATGCGATAATATTTGGATGTCATCGAGTTATGCTTCGTGTACAGCATACATTATTGTAACCCACACACTCGTACATACGTATATATTGATTCAATAACATATTATATAACCTTATCTCGTTGAAATGCACATATATATTATATATAATATATACAAAATAGTATAATATGCGTGTGCAGGCACTATTTATAGCGCAAATACTGTAAAATATAGTATATTATGATTGTGTGTAAATATTCACGGTACACACCCATACACATACAAACACACACGTGAAATTTCCATATATTATGTGCTCTTCAAAATTCTGTGATATTTTATTCAATATTATCCTCAATATTTTCGTATATATGTACCCACCCATATATACAGTTTCTAAATGGAACATATCACATTTTCCGCAGAGTTCCACTCTAGAATTTATTTCGAGAAATGTGTGCGAAAAAATTAACATTATGCTCACGTTATAGTGAATCACCACCGCCACTATATACTATTCTGAAGGGTGCTTTTCATATTCATTTTTTTTTAAATAAATATATACCTATGAGTTTTTTTTTTGCAACAGTTTTTTGTTCAGCTCAGTCTTGTATACTCGGTGCACTCGTATATATAATGAATATGTATATTAATTGCATCGTTGGCGCTTATTTGAATATGTGAGGTATAAATGAGTATAATTCTAATGAATAAATGGAGTATTATGCGGTTGGATTATATGTGAAGCTATGCAGAGGATGATAAAAATGAATTCATATATTGAAATTCAGTTATAGGGATTTTCGATATCGTTTCAATTTTAGAATTTCAGTTTTTTTTTAAGATTTTTAAATAAATTTACCCAACTACTGCATTCAAGGTGAAGCGTCGATTTTGATTAATTTTATTAGTACAAATCCATAAAAAGCATTTTTAGGCCGATTAAAAAAATACTGTAAAATTGTTTGTAATTTTCGATGAAATCAAGAAACACAAATATTGACCAACCCCGATTATTTTTGTGCACCATAAGTCAACCTTAAATATCATTGATTTGTTTTTTTATTTTAGTGAGAGTTCAAGGATATAATTTCATTTAGATAGAGAGAAGAGAGAAATGTATTACATCTGCTTAGCGATGCGAAAGTGATATCAATTGCAGACCCGTTTTACTTTCTCACCTCCGGGTGGTAAAGTAGGAGAGAAAATAAAAAGTTGAGTTGAGCACTCATCGGGAATTTCGCACTTTTAAACACTTATTTATATGATTTCTAACTCCACACTCGTCTGAAATTGCTATTTTCTCCCCGATATGCAGTTTGTACTATTTACGAAAATTAAAAAAAAATTATACCAAAAAAAAATTCACACAAATTTTGAAAATTTTCAACCAATCTTTTAAAGGAGAAGAGTAAAATTAAGTAACTATATTTTAAAATTGTAAGTTGATTTTTGACACATTTGCAAGCAAACATTTATATGGAACACTTATAATAAACGAGAGATTAGATTGAAAAGTTTCAGGAATGGGCAAGAGAAATTGAAATTGTTATGATGGTTGTTAGGGCCAACCTATTTTAGGGAAGCTGTCAAATTTTCAGACAGGTTCGTCGTTCAGTTTTTGTTTACTAGGCATTCTTGTAAAGCAAGTCAGACACTTTTGCATAAATGGATAAAAACACATTTCGTGCAGTCATCAAACATTTCTAGATGGATGGGGAATATTGCGACGGAAATATATTTTGCAGAAAGTTCATGGCACAAGAACACCTTCATTTTCGACTAATAGCTCCTGGGTGAGCGAGTTCAAACGTGGCCGTACGAGCACCAAGGATGAATCACACAGTAGACGTCCACAAATGGAAAAATGACAGGTGAAGTTGTGCGAAATAGTAGAGACCACTGGCATCTCATATGAACGTGTGCAAAATATCGTGCACGAACGTTTAAGAAGCTGTCGGCGCGATAGGTGCCGCGTTTACTTAATGTGGAAAATCGTGTGACCATTTCGAAAGAGTGTTTGGTCTTATTAAAGCGTAATCCAACGGATTTTTTCGTCGATTCGTGACCGTGGACGAAACATGGAAACCAAGCAGCAGGCCAAACAGTGGATTTTCCCAGGCGAATCTGTTCCGAAGAAGGCAAAGAATTCCCATCGGAAAATGGAATTAAAAAAATGTCTATAAAATAAAACAATGTGTAATAAATGATCCTTATATTAATTAAAACCATTAAAAAGTAACGTAAACATCCATTAAAAACATTCTTTCTGGCAGAAATGAAAAACGATGTTGAAAAATATTAACTGGTTAAAACCAATTTTAAATATTATTAATAGAAAAAAATAGGTAAAACATTTTTACAAACAAAAATATATGTTCAATCTTTTAAACAAAAAATTCGATCATTAAAAAATATTGACTGGTAAAAAGCAATTTTGAACATTTTTACATTACATTACATTTTTTGTTGAGGTGTGTTACCCCCACTTGTAAGTTTGAATTTTTGCATATTTTTGAAATATAACTATCTGGGAATAGGTACTTTAAATTTCAAGTCGATTTTGATAAAAATGACTGAGATATGAGCATTGAAAGAGAAGACACCGTTGCGTAGACGACAAAAAGCTCATAATAAAAACGATACTTTCAAGAATGATTATAAGCCACTACCAACAAATGTCTTATACGCCATCAGACCCATATATATGTACTGATCTCAGTAAAAAAACTTTACTTGGATGATGTGATGGTGGCTCGGTAAATTTTGGTAACAGTGCGCACTCATAGCAAATTGCATTTTTGGAAGCGGCATCGTCTGTGGAAGAGCTACAATATGGGCCCAAAATAGATGACTCTATGTATGTTTTAAAAATAATATTTCTTCGCGTAAACTAAAGTTGATACTTTAAACTAGTTTTTCTCGATATTTGTTTAAATCGATGACCAAAATTACTTGATAAGTACTCAACCGATCTTTTTGAAAGTTTGCATTCAACAAAAAAATGTAGTGTTTAATCCTTCCGTTTTTTTTTCGAACTTTGATAGCAAAAAAATGTACGAGTAACTTTGAATGCCGCCATTTTGTCAAAAATGCCTTTTTTAAATCCGACGATCAAGTTTCATGTGAACCAGTTCGCCACAATTTTGGTAGCAGCAAAACGAAAAAATAGAAAACACAATTTTTTTACGGCCATTTGTAACAAAACTGTACAATATATTTCAATACAAAAATTAATAAAATGTTCAATGTACTTTTCGTAAAAAAAAATCATGAAAATGACCTATTTTTTACTCTGCAACTGGGGGTAATCCCTTAAGCTAGAATTACTATAAGTTGTTGGCGAGCGAGAGGACGTCGCTTTATTTTATTGTTTTAAATTTATTTAAAAAAAATGTCAATATTGAAAGGTTCAAATTAATATCCTGATTTTTTTGAGTCATTTGGAACGATACGGGCAAAGCGGCAATCATTTAAACATGATAGGTTTAATTTTTGATCCCCTTGTGACCACCGTTATATTCCTAGGAAGTGTTACCACCGCGGGTTAAACTTTTTACTTACAAAATCGATTTAAAAAATATACTTTTACCAGAAGAAATCGATTATTTCTTCTATTAAAATATATGTTAAACAATTTTCATAACTTCATGTTTCATTCTTAGATTTTTTTATTTTGAAATATTTAAAAAAAGCATTCAATTATATTTAAATAAAAAAATATTATTTTATTTTCTTTATAAACATTTCCCTTAAAATAAAAAATATATTTTTACAAATAAAATTGAATGCTTTTTTTAAATATATGTATTACAAAATAATTTATCGTCTATTAATCAATATATTTCATAAAATATATATCTTTTTCAATATAAATGTATATCAATTATAAATGTGAACGTAATTTGAATGCATTCAATTGTATACAATTTATTCATTCGCAAAACACTTGGCAATGATACTGCATACAAATTAACAATTTCGTCACAATTCTGTATTCATAATAAATATTACATTTTCTACACAATTTTGTTTATATATATTTTATAAAATTGAACGTTTTTGTGTGTATATGTTTATTTGAATTTCTGCCTGATGGATGACAGAATAACAGCAGCAGCACCAACAGCTTGTCAATATACAGACGATTCTACAATCACGATACATAAAAATACGTGTATCATTTGTTTTTGTAATTGTATATATACCACATATATGTAGAACAGTATAATTTACATAAAAAGTGTATATAGACAGCTTGACAAGAGTGTTTCGCGTCATGAATTATACAGTAAAAATCTGGTATATTCTGCCTGCATTTTAATATTTATTCAAGTGTGTGCTTCTTACGAGTGAGCGAACACTCATTTCTTTTCCATATGCATAATATCATATAAACTACAGGATGGCCCGTACGTTCGTGCAGAAGAATTCTGATTAAAAACTCTTTTAAAATGTAGAATTCTTTTTAAATATATAAAAAAAAAACTTAAAACGGAAACTGCCATCTGACGCTCAAATTCTCGCTCCCGCAGAGAGATTCTGCACAGTATAAAATGTACGCTCTGATACTCAGGTATAAAATACCAGAGGTTCTCAAGTGCTATTATATACGTCTTACCTGTGCGCGCTCTCAGTGTGTATTTACCTATATATATATATATATATATATATATATTTGCGCGCAATACATAAATGGTGTAAACGCCAAGAAGCAAAAGTCGAATAACAGGTTCTCTGGCATGCCGCGTCGTTGTTTGCTATCCACAAGCTATATAATTGTACATATACAATATATATGTATATATATACACTCCGTGAGTGTGTGAATTTAGCGGTAATCATTATTACTATGCACTCTTGTATATAAGATTACAAATACATTCGTCTCGAGTGTGTCGAGCATGCAACAACAAATCCGAACGGATCACAAATTAAGTGCGCCAAGAGATAGAATATGTAACTGCAGTGAAGTCCGCAAGATCCAAGACGTTTTTTATCAATTATGCATGCGGCTTCGTGGTGTGTGTGTGTGTTTGTCTTCCTTTGTTAGAGAGAGTTGATAGTCATATTTAAAGGTCAATGCTGTGGGTTTAAGGTTTAGCGTATATGCATATTTTTACCACCAAGAATGAGACTCATCGTTTGTGTTTCAGTTCCATTCTGGAGCTATATTTTAAGGCTATTGTTGTAAATCTATTTTAGGAAGTTTTTGTGTAATCAGTAGTTTTCAATGGAATAAAAGAATAATTTGATCCTATGTTTGTTAACTGTCAGCACAATAAAGCTCCAGACAGAAATATTTTAGCATAATTACGTTTGTATTTTTCACCTCGATTTAGTGATTTTGAATTGTAATTTTTGTAATTGGACAAATATTTAAGTCACGAGTATTGTTAAAATTCTATTAATATTATTAGCCTTTAATAAATTCATGCATTTGTCATTCATGCATTTGCGACCTCGGGTTATCTACAATACAGATTTTTAATGCAAATTAGCACAAAGCGCAAGATTCAAATTTTCAAGCGATATATAAAGTTATTATGAATTTTATTTTAAATAATAACACAATGCAATCAGCAAGTAATTGAAAAAAAATACCATACAATAATAACGTCAAATATAGTATGCTAATTAAATCCGACCGGCGCCGGCGAGCTGGACTAGACTGATGGTGTTAAATTTTCGGTAGAAGTCAGATTACACAGTCATTTTATGTATAATTACAGTTTTTTTACTGTATATAATATATAATAGATTTTTTAATAAATTGGGATTTATTTTGTATATACTATATATATAATAAAATAAAAACACAAAATGGGTAAATCTTTCCTTCTCATTTATTCCATCTATAGTTTTGCGGCATAATTCCAAATCAATAGAAACAGACTATTAATAGAGTTAATAAATCTACTTGTCCACTGACGTCAGTTGGCAGTGATGATTTAAGTATTTTGTCATATTCCTTGAACTATATAAATTTAGTTAATTTATATAAACATGTAAACTTTTGTATATATGAACTGGAACTTTGGCATTTGCATTAGGCATGCTAGAAAAAGCTTCCAGATGGAGATTCTCGCACCCACAGCTAACACGAATGCCCTCGATATCCCGAATAAAAAAGATAACATTGTGTAACCAAAACTTGAATAAGACAGTGAAAAAAAATGTAATTTAATTTAAATAATGGACATCAAAATCGGCATTTTTTGCATAGAAATGAACAAAAAAATGAGAAAGTGTTTTCTCTTGTAAAAGAAAATATCAAAATGAGAATGAATTTCATCTTTTTAAGGTTTAATTCAGTACTAATGAAGTAGACACTTTAAAGGACGAAAATAATCTTAATGTAAGTAAAATTATTCTTATTAAAATCGTTGGATAAGGGATTTAGGATTTACGGAATAGAGATTTTGTATCAGCAATGTTCACTCTCATTGGATCCTGTAATCCCTTGTGGGAAATAGGTGCGACATCGCACACTGGATTCATAGACCATTACACGAGTAAACTTATGTGCTGTTTGTGCTGTGCTACTCCAATTGGAGCAACTGTGCTGTAACACGCACAACACATCCCCGATGGTTAGGAGTCTTAATTTGCCCTGACGCAACTATAACAACTCTGCAGGGCAAATGCGCATATTTTTGAGATATCTTTATGCACCGAGATCTATCTTGCTATTTAAATTGGGAATCGTGAATCTGGGTTATTAGGTGTATTCTGCTTAAAGTGCAATCTCACGGGATCGGACAAATTTTCTGCTTTGAGCAGATTTTTGTTTAAACTATAGATTTGAATATATAAACAAATACGCAAATGGAATTTAATAATGATGATAGAATTTTTTTAAGAAGTTGCTGATAAATTATGTTTGCATGAAAAGGGGTTTCCACGATAGGCAGTGCCGTTTTCCGTTTTATTCAGGATATCTTTGTATGAAATCATATCTTTTATACGATTAGTCAGATTTCTGCTTTACACAAGTTTCGCCAGTTAAACTGTATTATCAAAATTCGAAAAAAGTGAATAAAATCCCTTTAATTTAGAAAAAAAATATATAAAATTAAATATTTATTTCAAGAAAGAAAACTAAAAAAACCAAAACATTTTCAATTTGTTTAAAATTTAAAAAAAAATACAAAATAAATATTTATTTGAATAATAAAAAACAAAACAAAATTCAATAATTAAGAATTAATTGAATTTAAAAGTGTTTATTTATTGTGAAACGAGTGCATCTTTTTTATTTAATTGTAAATAAAACATTTTTCATATGACCAAATAAATATTTTTTTAAGAAATCTACACATTTTGCCAGTTCCTGTTTATAAAACGAAATTTATTATTTTAAACTCCCTTTCATCATACTGTACAAATAACAAATGTCCCAAATACGGTCCATATTCAATAAATATATTCATCGCAACAACAACAATCAATCCATTACGTAATATGCAAATTCAAAATAAACAAATCCCGATAATGATATACTAAGTAATAAATATATATATATAAAAAAAAACACAATCAGCAAAACAGTAACCAAAGTGCAGCAGAAGCCTCAGTCGTCCACTTATCGTGCTCTACATAAACAATTGCAATGTCTGTGTGAGCTGCAACTCTTCTATACATATACAATGTTATGTGTATGTGTTTGAAGCTCTAGCTGTATGGTGCCTGGTGGTTAAGTCGCCCGTTCAACTCAACGGAAACAAATAAACATCACAAAATTTTCTTTTTTCCACTTGGTCGAGCACGCGCGCGCAATCGAATCGATTCCCATAAACACCAATTCAAATGTCTTTGCCCAGCAATAATTGTATTTATATTATACAATTGAATACATAAACATAATAAAAATATATGTATACAATGCAGCTGCACGCAGCGCGCGGTTGTGTTGATCGTGCACAAAGTGCGCATTTGCGCTCACATAAACATAAACAAACGTTATTGTTGCGATGCCCGACTGCACTCGCACACGTATTTAAATAGAACTCATGCAAACACTCACACTAAATTATAGTCATGAATTGATTCATGGTCGTACAATGAACTTTCTTCAAAGTGATCTTGCGATCACCTCAACTTTTTTTTTAACACGCCAACAATTATCAATTAACCCTGTGTAATTACCTGTGACAAATCCGGATCAGTCTTGAGCTTCTCTAAGAGCGTACCGGCTGCCAGTGATAAGCTGATCATCAGCGTTAGCACAATTGATCGTAGAAACGCCCTCATCGCAAACAGTACTCGATCTATGTATGTGTGTTAGTATTTTCTGTAAAATACCTTGATAATCCAATTATTTCCGCACACCGCGCTGTAACAAACACGCACGCACGCAAAATCTTCGCACTTAGTATTCAATTCACTAATCCGCAATAGCAAAAATATGATCTTTGTGTATAGAACGAGTCTTGTGCGCACTCGCAAAACAGTAAACCGCAAATTATGTAATGGTTCGCACTGCGAAAACCGTCGACCTGTTTTCCACCCGCGTCCAACTATATTATAATAATGTCCTTGGAGTTTTATGTGTACCTAGTACCTACACACATACACAATCACCCCGTCAATTCGATACTATATATATATACATATATATATAGGTTACCAATACACTCACTCACTCGTACCGATTGAATGAATAGGTATAATAATATTTGTTATTATTATTATGCTATATGTATTCCAAGAGCTCAACACTGGAGAATAGTTCGCGGACTACTGAGGTGCCAACTCTCGACAGAAACCAGAGGAGGGTTAACGCGCAGACACATTGAAGACTGAACGTTTGAGGGGTACTTGCTCACAACTTGTGGGAATGTGAGCGATATATAGAGATGAGAGAGTGTGGAACATGAATCGCGTGTAGAACACACGACACACGATTACTCGAATTTTGTTGAGTGTGTGTGTTTGAATTTGTATTGAGCTTTTAGCTTGTTGTTGAGAGAGAGAGAGAGAGAGAGAGAATAAGTTTGAGATTCTTACTAGAATTGGAATTGAATAGTGTGGAGTGATAAATTAAAATATTTCATATAATGGTCATATAATGATTTAATCATTAAAATTCAAACATATATATTTTTTTAATATTTACATTTTAATGAGTATATTTTATAAAAAAAAGTTTTCTATAATTTTTTATAAAGATAGATCGAAAACCATTTTTCAAAATAGATTTATTTTCGTTTTTTTACAAATGACCACAAACAGCAATTTGAGTAATTCTAAGTAAATAAATATTACTTGGAAATTTGTACCACATAATTGTTCAGAGATCGTCAGTTCAAATCAGGAAAATATGCAATTACGTTGTCGTTATACGTCTTTTATGTTACTCCGAATTTATGTATGTAATAATTACAGTAACCAAATTACATAATATCCTCAGTATTGTATGAGCTTCCCGACTAATTACATGTAAAAAACTTACGTCTATATTTTTTTTTTATTTTGTCCGAATTAATTCACTCCAATAAATGTTATATCGAAGCCCCAAAGTGGTGACCCCGACGTGATCAAAACGATTGATTGCATGCGGAAACGCAAAGTTTAGAATTCCGATTATTTAATTGCATAATGTGTCGTGATTTTTGTTTAGTTTATGGTTGTGTGAAAACAGAACATGAGAATGAAGATTAGATTGGGTCGATTTTTTAAATTTTGAATTTTCTGTAGGGCCCAAACGTTGCAGATTAATAATAAAAAATGGCTTTTTTTGGCGTTTGTTGCCCCTGTATTGTAGTATTGTAGAATTTTTGAAAAAAAGAAAGACTACAAATATTTTCAAATATTTATAATTTTTAACAGTGTAAACTTATTTTAAAATCCTAAAATTACTATTTTCCTTATAAAATCAATTTTGAAAGTTACTGAAGTAAAAATTAAAATTTTCTTTGTAAACCATAAAGGTTGATTTATATTATCTATTTTAAGTTATTTTTGATTACAAATAATAAAAATAATTAATATGAATGCAATTTTCCACAAATGTTAAAACAAAATGAATTTTTCAAATTGAAATTTTCCGCCAAAAAAAATGTATGAGTGCGTGTGACGTTTGTCATCATACACAAATATATTGTATGTGTATGAGAATACTGCCATAAAGAATGATATTTTATGTCAGCAAAACTAATACATACACATGTTTGTCCTTCTCGCACTTATTTCAACATGATCTCTGCTTTTCGCTTTGACAATGCTGACAGGAGTGTTGCGGTTGCGGTAATAACAATCACCCTAATTTGTTATTTTTTTAAAAAAAAATGTATAGTTCAAGTTCAAAATATTTTTTCAATATATATACAAACAATATCTTTCCGTTTTTTTTCAAAAATTCTTATTTTGCGAGTGCAAAGCGGATACAAAAACCTTAAAATATCTCAATATATTTTTGCTTTTCAAAAAAAACGCATACAAACCGATTTATTTATTGTGCCTACCCAAAACTACCATTTTCGTTGATGACTGATACCGGGATTGAGATTTATGGTTTCTTGCGGTGTGAAAAATGACACAAGTCAGTTGCACACCGTAATGGCGCAGGTTCCATTACCAACTTTAATCGGTTTTGGAGGGGAATTGCCAAATGATAAACAATATTTGTATATAAAACAAAACCTAATTTTGCAGATAGCCAGCAACGTCGTCTTTTCAGACATTCAGTAAGGTGACATGCGTCCGAGTAAGTAGTTCCATGAGCTAAAGCGTGTCGCTGCCTCAGCAGTTCAGCCTACAGTTATTCGTGACCTTTGGGCAACTCGTCTGCCAGTACAGGCTCAATTTGCTGTGAGTCAAAAGGAACCGATGCTGAAGTCACTCTTATTGCCGATGAAATTGTTGAGTCAGTGCAGTTAAAACGGTCAACAAAATAGTAGAAAATCCACGTGTATCATCAATCAGTGACCGTGATAATATACTGCGCGAAGAAATCGCTCATCTATCTCGACGCCTTGACGATTCCACTTTGGCTCAAAGACATAGCTCTAGTCGATCTAGACTTTTATATCTGTCCCTCAAAAACGTTATCAGACTGAGGGCTGGTATCACATTCACATTCACCACTGCATCTGTACCTTCGGCTTCATAATGAAACAACCTCACTGCGGCCGATCCAGAGAATGGCGAACTCTCTGAGTGTGCGTGTTACTGATAAAACAACGTCCCTAAAATTTCTCGTGGACACAGGTGCGGACGTATCAGTTATACCGTCATCTCGTCGCGAGTTTATTTGGACTTATGTCGCCTATAATCGGTTCAGATTTCGTTCGTCATGTTGATCTTTTAATCGACCTAAAGCGAAAACGACTAATCGACAACGTCACACGGTTGGAATCAATTTGCTCCGTTGAATTTTCCAATCTTTCGCTATCCACTGCCGTTCCTGCATGATTTCTCAAACATCTCGAAGATCTCCAGAAGGTTTTCCATCAGGTACTACGACTTCATGTTTATTTAATTCGGTGTGCAATGCGTCGTAGACCTTCTAAACAATAATTTAAGAGGTCTTGGGAGGACTTGATTATGTCTTCACCTAGCATGTACGATTTGTGCATGGCACTTCCTCATGTCCACTTTTTGACAAATTTACTGAAATTCTAAAATTGTCACCGCAAAGGATTAAAAAATGTACAAATTTTTAAGTAGTAAAGTGGCCAATCATTGAAAATGTGCATGTGGAAATTTGTTTTTTGTTTTGTTTTTTTTTTTTTAATTCAGTTTTTTTACCGAACTTTACAGAAGAAATGGAACTTTTCGTTATATATTTTTCAACGGTACCTCTGCCACTGTACTTAGCTGTTTAAAATATATTACTTTTGTCCGTATGGGAAAGCCTTTCCGGGCTAGCAGTCTGGTTTTCGGAAAGATGGGGCGCTATTAATGGTGCGTGGGTATGGGGATGATGGCCTAATGTTCATTGAATGCTGCATTGGGTTCGATGGTGTATCTGTATATTGTATTTATCTGTATCTGGTCATTTTGGGGTTTGAGATATAATTATAATTGAGATATATAGTGAAACAGGCAGGTATTTGGAAATCAGCATAAAAAGATTTGTACGTGTTTGTTTTTTGTGAAACTGGAAATTCATTGATTTTTTAAAGATCTTTTATCTGGAGGCTATATGCATGATAATTATTTGGCTAGTCCAAGAATTATGTCATGTGTGGGGCTTATTTTGGGAATAATGTACACGGTGAGGTGATGTGTAGAATTTTTACTATCACCAATGTACTTAGCTGTCAAACACACCGACCAAAAGCCGCTTACATTCGCGATTAAGCAATGATTGGACAAAGCCTCGCCTCGTCAAGTTTGACAGTTGGATTTGGATCTCATCGGTCAGTTAACCACGGATATCCGACACGTATCTGGTGCTGACAACGTAACCGCAGATCTGCTCTCGAATTCAATCCATCGCCGAGTCGTCTACAATTTGCAGATCAGCAGACTGACGGAAAGTTGAAATCTCTCATGGATCCATATCACTCAACAAATCGAATACGAATACGAATACGAATACGAATACGTTCGTCAAGAAATATTTTCGAAATACCGTTCTGATGAAACTGCATGGACTAGCGCACCCAGGATCAAAAGCATCAACAAAACTTGTCACCGATCGGCATGATTGCGCATACGATCTAACCTCCAATTATTCTTCCGGTTTTCCGACATCAAAATCGATAATGTTTGCTCTTTTCACTCCTTTTGTGCGAAAACACTTCCGACATGCACCATCGTTGTCGCACCCTTACGAAAGACCTTATCTGGTTATCGCACGAACTCCAAAATATTTTACGGTGGGGATAAAATTTTGATCAACCGGCTTAAATAAACATTTAGATAGAGTGTACCTTCGTCTATCAGGGGAGTACTGTAATGGTCATTGAATCCGATGTGCGACATCGTACACTGGCCCTATGTCCCACAAGGTATTACAGGATCCTTTGATATGAGATAAAAATTAGGTTATTAAAAAAAAATTTTTTGCTGAAAATATCATTTTGTCTAAAATGAAACAGTTTTTTAGTAAAAAATTGTACAATTTTTATATGTGTTTATGTTGGTCCAAAAAAATATTTTTATGTAAATGTAAATCCGGAAAAACATAAATCCGTGTGGGTTCTGTAGATCAAAGACATGGAAGTGACAGGAATCTGATTGACAGTATGAAAAAGTTACAAAAACCTGTTTATCCATATCAATTTTTCTCATGAAAAATATGAAATTTCAAAATACTCCAAAACATAATGACAATATTTTCTATGATTATTGAATAATGTGTATTTTAAAACATATCACAAACTTTATAAGGTGAAATTACAAAAGAACAACGTCAGTTTGTATCTTAATAAATTTCTAATGACTTTTTGTACCTTTTCTTATAAAAAAAAAAAATAGATTGAACTTTTTAAATTGTTAAAATAAATTTGTTCCTCATAGTCATAACACTGGACCGGAACAGAACTGCGATTAATTAATGAATATTCGATTTTGTCTGTGTTGTATTATAATTGTGTATGAATTTGGATGGTGCGTCCTATATTTTTTCTTGCCTGTTCCATATTTAAATATACTGATGCGGCGAGATCTAAATTAATTACATTGAATAATATTTATACATCCCTTCAGCAGCTTAAAGAGGCAGCTGAGCATTTTCACTTTTTTCTTAGAACTGTAAAACATGAAAATTAGAAACCGACACCAACAATAATTCTATTCTGTTAACGATCTGCTATAAATCCATCCGATAAATCTTTTTCTTGATAAAGACCGAGCTGCCAATTATTTGTGGTTTATTCACATTTGTTGAACCAATTAAAATTATCTACTTTTTGTTATTAGGAACAGTGAGAGGCAAGAAGTTAGTCAGCTTGCTGTGTGGTCTGAATGTCATCATCGTTGCTGATTTTGTAATTCGGTGACATAAATAATGTGATTTTTTTACTAGGAGCCATAATTTGGCCTACAAAATCTGATATTTCAACAACTATCCATCCATACAAACTATATACAATTATTTAAAATTAAAAAGTATGAAATAAACCGTAAGGTCCATAAATTTTAGGGATAAAAAATATACAACAGAAGCAAAAGTTTTTCTGACTTTGTTTTTTCGTGAAATTTAAAAAATAAATACAACTTTACTAGAATTTAACTTAAGGTCTATGTGATTTATCGTAAATATACATTTTCTTTTTTTTTTTTGCATAAATTGTCTCCTAACATATGTATGCTGGTAAAATGTTTTTTCAATATTCGAATTCGTTGGAATGTTACAGCAGCAGTTATGAACTTTAAAAGCGTTTTCTTAAAACTGAGTTTTTCTATCTGTTCTCGACTATATCTCAAGAACGGTTTGACCGATTTCTTTGAAATTTTTATGGTATCCATAACCATCGATTACTAACTAAGATGATGGACAAATTCCAAATCGGATCAAAAATAATCGAAAAAAACATGAAATTTTATAATTCGTTTTTAAAAAACTTGTCAATTATGTTTTAATTATTATAGTTCAATTGATAGATATAGATTTGTAGATGACAAATCCGTTTTTTTTTTGATATCCAATCGTCCGGAATTGGTGCCGTATTTTTATTCAATTTTCAATTATTCATAAAATTGGTTACAATCATCCGATTTAAGTCAAATATGCGCCGTGTCCGATGACTAGTTCCTATACTATAAGGTGGATGCAAAAGAACCTTCCATCCGAGCTCCCGGAGCTTCTGGCGCGTCACCAAAGATGTGTGTGGCTTGGCGTTGTCCTGATGGAAGACAATTC